>JAPKLY010000005.1:1208886-1282840 GCA_026898435.1 Prunella vulgaris
CACTCCATCATCTCCACTATCCCTCCCCCTTTTTCTCTGCATTTCTCACTCCATTTCTTCATTTCTTCTTCTTCATCTTTATCAATAATCCCCCCTACACATTCTTCTTTTGCACAGTACTCCATTATTCTCCATCTCTTCTTCATTGGTAAAGACACCATTGAAAGAGGGGCAGAAGAAGAAAACCCTAATTTGGGTGC
Organism: Prunella vulgaris; assembly: GCA_026898435.1. NCBI lineage: Eukaryota > Viridiplantae > Streptophyta > Magnoliopsida > Lamiales > Lamiaceae > Prunella > Prunella vulgaris. Next base: position 1,209,087 of record JAPKLY010000005.1, read on the forward strand.
TTGAACGCAGACTTGGGGCGCCGTTTTGAGTTGAGAAACTGCAGAATTCATCCTTTCTTAATTTCTCTCTGTTTAGGGCCTCAGCTTCAGGGGGTATATATAATATGCGGGTGATATGGGCTCGTGCCACGTGGCATGTAGAAAGGGCGTGTTTGGATGGATTTGGGCACGCGTCCCCGGAGTGAAGGTGCCACGTCGCTTTCATGATTTCTCTCATGCGTGACGTAAAACACGAATTGTTGTCGAAGCTTTACGTCTTCCTAAATTCTAATCAACTTGTTTAATATTCCTCCCTCTCAATTTGAACACTTTTCTTATGTAAATATTTCACATCAATTTACACGTTATTAAAAAAAAAAATTTAATTTATACGTGGACTCACAAATTTATACAACAAGTGATTTTATAATCGGATCGATAATCAAACCGAATAGAATATCGATTTTTAGTTCAACCTATCCAACCATTAAAATTAGTTCAATCTTATTTTTTTAATACTATATATGTTACACTAAAAAAATAAAATAAGTTAAATATTTTCATATAAAATTTAATAAATTATAAATTACATATTGAAATTAACATAATAGAATCGTAAACAATCAAAATTAAAATATTCAAAATACCTCAAGTTATAATATTAGATTGTAAGCCATGACATGTTTTATAACTCATGTATAATAAAATTTCAAATTAAAATATTACAATGAACATTTAAAGTATATAAATTGTAGAATAAATTAATTTTGGGATTGAGACATGTCTCAAGATTTAATTTTTTAAAATTAAAATATAAAAACGAGCCGGTTCAACCAATTTTTTTCGAATTTGGTCCTTTTTAACCGATTTTTTCCAGTTGAACCGCAAATTTTTTTTTAGGGGGTAACCGGACCAATTCTATGGCCGGTACCGATTGAACCGACCATTTCAACCGGTTCTTAAAAAACAATGATTTATGCATATATTTATTCATATTTCACTACTTTATATATAAAATACATTTTTTTAAAAATGTATTAGCCATAGATACAAGTAAAATTTTGAATTTTAAATGTAATATATTAACTCAAATTAAAGTAGACCTATACTAATATGTTATTAGTAGTTTTATACAAAGATCCACATTTTTTACGAGGGTAACTCATTTGCGCGCTTGAAATATCGTCTACGATATTTGCAGGCAATAATATTAATTTTTTACCAGTACTAATTTCAGCGATATATATAATATTTTACCTTTAACTTTAACTTAATTATGAAAAAGAACACACACGCACTATGCCCTCTAGAACTCTATTCATGTGGGATTATTATATCACATGATATTATCTAAACTTAATTTATAAAAAACATCACAAAACTTGCGAAAAGTCACTGAAATGATCTCATGCAATACTTTCCGTCACTAAATCAGTTTTCGCATTATGGTATTCCAATATACAAAAGAATGCAAATTCTTTGAACAAGATATCAGAAATTTATGCCCCTATAATATTATACAAACTCAACTTCCTTTGCTAGATATAAATATCATCATTCAATAACTCATATCCTCTGTTCCTCCAAGCACTGCATTTCTTCTAGTCATACACAAATAGGGTGTTGGAGCAAACCCAGCCCAACTGTGTGCGAATACGTATCAAAAAGTGGGATAAAAAACGCACCAAATATACCCTTGTTTCTACTACGCTGCTGCTATCTTCCTGTATCCATTAATCTTCTTTCAGCAGCAAGAGCAGCAGCTGTCGAAGGTGGTAGATCTCTCAAGCTTGCGGTTGGGATTTGATCCTCTGTTGCGGGAGCAGGTGCTACTCTGAATAACGACTCCACATCTTTGACTGTTAAACAAGGGTGATCTTGGTTCTTTCTGTTTCCACTGATGAACGAACTCGTGTTCCTACTCTTATTCAGTTTATATATGCTTTCCTCAACAGTGTTTTTCACCTGACACAAAGAAGGTAATTTAAAGAGAAATTCAGATGATAAAGCAATATATTTGTCAATCTTTTTTAGAATTGTCAATAGATATTTTACAGTCAATATGTTGGGGAGAGAGGCATGCTGCAATGCACAGGAAAGAAGGTAAGCTCTTTGTATGCCATCACATGAAAGTTGCATGAGACTAATGGTACATTTTGTTGCTTGTTTTTCATCAGTTAAGATCCTCTGTTCTAAATAATGTTTCATCTAGATATTCAGGATAACGTACATCACGTGTATTTGATGAAATCATAAGTATATACGTGGCAATTTTAAAAACAAAAGCACAAATATGACTCCAAAATGAACAGGGCATGAGTCATTGACATCAATTCTTTTATTAGCTAATATAAGACAGATGATATTTAAAGAGAATTGCGTACGATGAAACGATGCACGAGTGTTTTATGCTCCTGTCCGATTCGGTGTACCCTGCCAACTGCTTGTGCTTCAGCTGCTGGATTCAGCAGTGGCTCTACTAGTATTACATGTTGAGCTTCCAAGAGATTTAGCCCATTCGCTCCATGTTGGATTAAGAGCAACAACACTCGTGGAGATTTGGTATCTATTTCATCTTCTTCTTCATTGCCTTGTTTTCCATTGCCTTTCTTTCCCTTGAATTGGCTGATGGCAATTTGTGATTTCCTACAAAGTCAAACCAATATCAATTAAAATACGAAAGTAGTCAAATAATCATCTGGGGCATTGCATCCACTAAAGCTTGTTATATGAAAAGACATTTATCAATCCCAATTGACAAAATTTCAGATTATTTAGTTATTCTCCCCCATCCCCATGGAGCACTTGATCAGCGCATGCATTAACATTGCCTAAATCTTCAATTTGAGCATAAAGAGGTAGATATGTAAAAAACCAACATAGGGGCAGTAATTGCTTCTAATATCAAGCATAGGGATGTAAATGAGTCAAGCCGTTCGTATACTATCCGGATCTCGACTCGAAAAATATTTGTTTGAGTTAGTTCGTCAAATTTCACGAGCAGAGCTTGAGCCCAAATTCGAGCTTGAGCTTGATAGCATTCGGCACGAATAGGCTTGATTATCAGGCTCGCGAACATGCAAACGAGATTTTTTTCGAACCGAGCTTGAACTATGCAAATCAGTTTTTTTTTTTTAGCCTAGTTCAACTATGCAAACGAGCTTTTTTTCGAGCCAAACTCGTTTATTTAGTTAACGAATATTTCACGAGCCGAGCTCGAGCTATTCGCGAACTTAAGATTTTAAACACAAGTTGAGCTCGAGCCTAAAAAAAATCAAACGGGCCGAGCTCGAGCTTGATAGTATTTGGCTCATTTACGTACCTAATCAAACACAAATTAAAAATAAATCGTAAAAATTTTAAGATAATCAATTCCAATAAAATTTTGATAAAACAATAAGATGGCGGTTTCGACTTTATTATGATCTCTCCAGAAAGAAGAAATGAATTTGGAATAAGTTATCTCTAACTTGCAGCTTCATGATTTCTGTTGCCAGATACTCAAGTAGCGAGTCCTGACATCCATCTCATCAGTCAACATACATGCTAGTGTTTGTTTACTGAACCTTTCTTTCTTATAACAAGACTTGCTTGTTAATCAACAGTTCCTTGAGATTATGCACATCATCGATGATGAACTCATAACATGATTCCAGATATCAAATACTACAAATTAATGAACATTTGCGTGTGTGTGGGGTGGGGTGTGGGGTGGGGGGGAGGGCCTACCTTCCTCCTTTCATCCGGACGTGGCTTATGCTGTTGGCAGTGAAGGCATGTTGTAACACATCAAGCACATCGTTCCAACTAGAAAAAACAAGAACTTTTGACTGAGGCTTTGTACAACTAATCCATAAAATTCTCCTTGTGACTGCTTCAATCTACAAATGACAGCAATGCAAGAGAAAAGATCAGCAATTTCCAAGACGTAAGGAATTTATCAATAAAAAATAGAAGGGAAAGCAAATAGAATTTTGAAGTATTAGAGTTAACAACAGAGCTTGATTCCAATCTACCCAAAGAAAAGGAACTTTATTTCAAAACTCTAATTATATTGAAGAGGCGAGAGACCAACCATCTACAAGGAAAATCACAAGGGGTATGTACCTCATTAATTAAATAGAAAGATACCTACCTTCGTACTATATGAACCTTGAACAATTATAGAAGCTTCAGATTTGTCGGAAGTGTGGCATAATGGATTTTGTATATCATCAGCAAATGCTATATTCCCAAAATCAGTGGGACGTCGGCATGTTGGGCACATTACCCTATCAGCATTATGATATTTTCCAGGTGAAATTAGTCTTCTCTCCGTCATTGCAATTAAACCTGTGGGGAAATGAATATAATAATCATTACTAGTCATGCACTGCATGCATTTAGACGGTATAATGACAACTATTATCCATGCATTTTATACTTACTTACCAAGTGTCCAAGTCCCCCTAATAAAGATCTAAGTCCGGAGCTTATTTAAATACAATTGCAATTCCTAATGTGATGCAGTACTAAAAGTCCTCTTGGGTGGTGGATTACAAAAGGATATAATATGCTATAAAATTCTATCTTCTGCACTACTCCGAGTAAATTTAGTCATTCCCATAATCATATCTAAATTACAACTTATAGCAGGCATAGAGTAATATTTCAGTATTCCAGAAACAGGCAAAGCACAATCCAAAGGTCGATTTAAACATAATTGAAAAGGGTTGATTTTAAATCCATTTGTTTGGGAAAATATGGAAAAAAACAAGTCAACAATGCGCCTCTATGATGGCAAAATTAATTATTGGACTGTAAATGTGACATATTTGCATAACTATGTGACTTCCAAACTGGTAAATTCTGCCTGGTGCACAACTTTTTAAATCTGGCGGATTCTTCGACCTGTTGTTATAGTAAGCTTCAGAACCAACCTTTTCTTTTTCCACTTTCATAGAGATATATATTCTCCCAAATTTCCCAGTGCATACTTCCACACTTAATAATGTTCATGATTCCACCTTGTTTCTTTCTGATGTCTTTACAAGCAAGTAGGGGCTAGAAGTTGTAAGATATTGTGTGTGTGTGTTTCTATTTTTGACTTCAGAAGATTAATTGTCGGAAATGCTTCATCAATAAATGACCTCAAGATACCTCTGCACCGCATAGAAGTGTTGGTACATTTAGCTCATGTATTGGATTTAAAGTACTTAAATTCTACCTCTTCCATAAGATGATTAGGAGGATGTGAAATTTAATAAAAGAAACACTCAGCAAATACCATCCCTTCATGCAACACACTTTTGCAAGAGGAACATATCTGACTTGGAGTTTGGATCACATTCAGTGTATCCATCTCAAAGTCATGAAAAAGTAATTACGATACTGCATCTTCAAAACATATAAGGAAAACAAAAGAGGAACTTGACTGAATCATACTTACATTTACAGCAAGTAACATGACCACATTGAAAAACCATTTTTTGACTACCAAGCTTCTCTTGACAAACTGGGCACGTTTCTGAATCCACTTTTGCACATCCATTTCCTGAGAGAACTGCCACTTCAGCTACAGTTGATACATCGAGGCTCTCTGATTTCATATTTTCTGTTGATTGTACCAAGCCCTGGAAAAGGATACACAAAATAGCAATAATGTCTGTATCAGTTTGTCATCAAAATAAGAAATTAAGAACCAATGAGTTTGATAATGACCAACATGTATGATTTTGGCTTATGGATCCAATAATAGATGCAACTATTGCAAGACCTTCATGGCGACATAAAAAATTAATAGGCGCTCTGGTTGAAAAGTGCTTTAAATTAATAAATTTCAAGTGCACAAACAACCCAAAGAAAATATTAAATATTGACCTTTTACCTCCCCCATCCACATGTTACTAAGAAAAGAATACAACGGAATTATCAATTCAGAAAAGATAAAAGAACAAATTGAACAATCATCATTTCACAAGCTTGTATATATATGCGCACACCCCATTTAGCTGGTACAATTTCAAATTAAAAACATTGTGACATTAATGGTCATCCCTTCCTCATTTTCTCTTCTTTTGATAAATCGAGCATATGACCTAGGAATGTTTATCTTAATAAATTATATTTGATAATTCCTACTGTAATTACGAAACAAATTCTGATTGAGCTTTATTTGGTTACTCACTTAAACTAAGAAAATAATTTCTAAAACACAAGAGTTGTGTAAATAAACGTTTATTAATTAGTTAAAGCATGAATCCTAGGATTTAGCTTTTTTGTCTAAATTAGTGATTCAGTAATTGTATAAATATGTAATCAGGCAAAGGTTTGATATAGTATTTTGTTCTCATTTTTCTGCTACTCCACCAAGTGAGCGGCTTTTAGAACATTCACATCCAAAAGCCTAGTTACATTTGTCCATTTGTGTCCCACCTCGTCTGAGTGACCTTTTGTCCTCACCTCTCACACTATCTGTCTGTCTCACTAAGATCGGCCAGAACCCGCCATCCGTCTCGCATCTTCTCTGATAATAATTAGTAGTAATAGACAGTAGAGTAGGGAATTTTGAGTATATTAATGAGGTATTCAGCTCCCACATTTATAGTGGGATAAAAAGACCTCGGATTACAAGAAAAATAGAAAATTGATAGAGATCTAAATGATAAAAATAATGATCTACCCAATTATCATAGAATAACTAAAGAAGGAAACATTAAAAAATATAATCTTATCACAACCGTCAACTGTAATTAACATGAAACTCTTGAAGGGTGCAGAAATGCCCACCTCAAGTAAACACACGACACACAAAAGAGTTCTACATAGGATATTCTTGCCATTTAGGCTCACTTTTGGAAATTATTTCAAGTAACTTGTCATGGAAGAGAAACTTCGATGTAAAACCATTCAGCAACCATTTTCAGTGCCAAATTTAGTTTGAAATTGAACTGTTCATTATCTGCTGTGTTACAGTAAAATCTCAATTTTACATGTTCACAAGAAATCATAGGCAATGCAGTTTTAGGAAGTTGATCATGCAAGTAGGATTTATAAAAAAGAACTACAATACTGACACAATGCCAAAAACACTAAGGGTATGTTTGTTTTGGGACTACCACGGATGGACGTAGGACTTTGCGATCAAGTCTCTACACGAGTTTGGGATGTAACATCCGGATTTCACATCTCAAACTCAATCCACACCTAAAAATACCTATTAAACCTATTATTACCCTTTCCAACACAACACTCATAAAATATCTATTATACCTATTATTATACCTATAAAATCAATCATTATCACACTTTGATTTGACATAAAGTAACATCCTACCCTACTAAAATCCCAAAACAAACACACACTTTTACTATTCATCAAAATTTTCACATCTCAGGATTTCAAAGTCATGACTTCCCACGACCCCCTTAATCCCAAAACAAACGTACCCTAAGGGGATAGGGGTGGGGGGGTTATAGTTACCTTCAAATACCGGAGCTGTCCTTTTATACGTGACAGTGAATCCATTGCTATAAACTTTTCACCAGAATTTTCAACACTAGCTGTATCCAATTCCTCTGAACTTAAAGCATCAATAGACTTATCGTCCTCATTTCCTCTAAGGCGCAACCTAGTGGTAGCCATCTTTATTTCATCATGAGCTCGCAAAACATGTGCTTGAGAGACTGCTAATGACCTTGCTAGGGCATACTCCTTGCGCAATAACTAAAGAGAAAATGATAGGCAGATGGAAAGAGAGTATGTGAGAGGGGGAGAGATTTAGTATCCTAAACATAAAAGATTACAAAACATAGGACTTCTTGTAAAAGTAAGTTCATATTGTGTTAAATCAAAGAATGTCGACCTCATAAAGGAATGCTATTACGAAAATATACATGGTTTTAAGTTTAGATAGTTCAGCAGACATCAAAACCTAGAAAAGAACTTAAAACCACATCGTGGTTTATTCTCTGCATGCAGACAAGGACAAACAACAGAAATGTGTCCCTTACTTCAAGAAGATCAAGGTGCTTTCTGGCTGCCGAAATTCTCTCTCTTTCTAAGAATACCCTGGAGTTGTTTCTGATTATAGTCAACACAATCTCCAAATCAGAAGGTGACTTTGAGACCTGCAAGAAGATATACATGAATGAGACATACTGGAAGGTTTTTCTTCTTTCATGATGCTAATAATATACTACTCAGCTCAGAATATGGTATCCTTATACACAATACCAGCATCAGTAGAGTAATACAACTAGTCAGCAATCTAGACACATGGTCCATGTCGGCTTCTCATGTATGAATGTATATAATTGCAACAAATTCTTTGAATAAGTTTCTAGGAAATGGGAGCATAAGCATCCGTCATTGATAAGAGAGACAAAGCAGTGAGGTGCACAATATTCCTTTTTCAGAAACAGAAAAAGCAGAAAAACTTTTCAGGGCAGATTGATAGTATTGTTTGTTTTAATCAGTGCTATTCAGGCTAAAAAGATTAAAAAAGAAAAAATAGTCCCTGCAGAGGCTTGAATTGGATATAAAACTTTAACCCCCTTCGCGATCACCACCACCACACAATATATAACAAGATAATAGCAATAACCAAAGATAGAACAAAACATTTGTCCTTAGCATGAGTTTATTTTATTACACCCTTCCTATAACCACCACACAATATTTGAAAATATAAAATTATAAAAACCAAAGATAGGATAAACATTTGTGTTTTGCACGAGTCTTAAAAATGACATCTTTTTTAATATCTAATATATTTAAAGCCAAAAGCACACAATCAAATAAGATTTAACAAAACAAACCGTGATTTTCTCCATCATTTCCCTCTTCATGCCAGTATCTGTGTCGTCCGAAGAAGACAGAGTTGCACTTTTATCTTCTCGTGACAAATTCGAGTAAAATTGATTCAGAGCGAACTGCTTCTTTTGCAGATTAATTGCCTCCTCTACAGATGTAATCGCCTCCCCATTATTGCTTTTATTGAGGCGGAAGAGCCTAGCTTCATAAACCTGGTCAGAAGCTAGATTTTATAGAGCACATAAAAGGAAAGGCATATGCATTGGTAAAAGGAGACAATTACACAAACTACAAACCTGGAATACTTCATCCAACTCACAATGGGTGCATGCAGGACCATCAAGGTTAGAATTGCACTTTTTACAGTATCTCACAAGTTCAATATCTTCCTCTTTAGGATTTTCTGTTGTTTGGTCAATTTCCAAGAGTCTATCAAGTAATGTTTTTCTTGACCCTTCCAGGGCATCCAAACCAGTTTGAATATAGTATTTTAGAGCTGTTGTGCTGCGGAAGCTGTATAATACACAGTACAAATATTAGCATTGCTAAGGTATTCAACCTGCACCAGTGGTAAAAATGGTTGAAACCTAGATTCTTTATCCATCTACAGGAAAAAGATTCAAGCACTTTTGCTTTGTTGCTCAAAAACCAAATTTAAAAAGATGTGATCTAGTTTTCCAGATAATACAGCAGAGTCAGAGAAATCCTTTAATAGTTCAGAGTGCTGAAGGCCACCGGGTAATTTGTTTTTCACTTAAATAACATCCATGTTTACAAAATGGGATTAAGAGGAATCTCAACTCCAACTACAAACGGAAGACATAAAGAATATGTAGCTTAAACATGATTTTTCTAGTTGCATGCTGAGTACAAGACGTGATAATCTCTCAGCTGGTATTCACATAGAAGGCACTGTTGTTCATGAAGTGATTAAAACTAAGCATCACAACCTTCTGATGCAACAAATAATTCTACACTAAATATACAAATTTACTATTTCAAATTGTTGGTAACAATAAATTTATATTTATTAAGGATAAGTATATAGGAAGGATCTCAAACTGGACAAGCAAAAACAAGGTGGGGAGATTAACTTCTGTATTTTATGTATAATACTTATCGAATTATTGCTATTATTTCCTAGTAGAATAATAAGAAGTATATATAATTACTTGTTAAAATTTTGGAGTAATTAAGTTAATATTAATTTGAGAATAATCTGTTGAGTTTATAAAGATTGATATATTTCTTTTTTAAATTTTAAAATCAATACATTATTTAAAATGTTAACTTCTTGTTAATAATTGTGTCCCTGAACAGAATTTCAGGCTCCGTCACTGAATACAAGGAATACTTTGAACACTTAATGGCTTAAAACCCAATCTTCTAACCAAAAAGATCAACACAACTCTGAAACTATGACATCCTTAAAGACTTGGCCCCTTTACTTATGAAATCTCATAAGCTAGATGAAAACAGATCAGTAGCAGAAACAATGTAGAAACGGGTGATTCAAATCCTCGAGATCACCTTTACTCATGACTCACCAATTTGTGAATAAAAAATGATTCGATAACTATATTTGTAAATTAACAAGTGCGTAAGCTACCCCAAAACCATTGACCGTGCAAATAACTGAACCCTTATAGGTATGTAAACCTTCAAAATTGCATTAAATAAAGAAAATAGGTAAAATAAGTCGACAGGAAAAAACATCAAAAAAGATTTACTACCCAAATCATCGCTGGAGAAACAGCCTTCTCAATTTCTTCTTCTGGAAACAGTTGACCCAAAATCATCCTAGCTATTTCACTAATAAGGGTCTAATCAAGCCTTCAAACCCCACCTGCTACTTTTCTTTTCTTTTTTTGTATAACTTTTCAAACAATCTAAAATCTTTATAAATTACATGAAGTTTATGGTTCTCAACTTCTTAAGAGTGATTTTCAGTTAGCACTTCATGTTTATTGACCCATTAATTTCGTTATGGAATGAAGTTTATGGTTTCTCAACTTCTTGGAATGATTTTCAGCTGGGAATTTATTTTTACTGGCCCATTTATGTGATGGTATCTGTCAAGGCTTAGAGACAGCCAATGTAGCCCAATGACAGGGAAGCAGAATGTGAGCTGAACCAACCTCATATCTTATAAGAATCACAAGCAAAGCTGAAACTCAGAATAGATGGAAGCTCCAAATCATCAGAATCTTAGGTGTTAGCTGCACTAATCTCTGTTCATCTGTTTTCCAATTTAATAATTCACCATTCCATGGGAAAGGCTACTGATTATTATCAACTAAAGGGAAGACGTATAAATGCCAACTGACAAAATGACCTTGGTTATGTAGCTAGTGTAAAGAGAATAATATAAACCATGCAAGAATTTCTTTCCAACCAAATTGTAAGCAAATAAAGCATGCCCAGTGATTCCATCAAGCATTGAGCTATGAACAATTTAATTATTCTTGCACTGAAGTCAGGGAGTCAAGATCTAGTCACAATATACAGCAATGAAAAACTTTGTCAGTTACTCCTACGCCCCCAAATTCATTTATACACCAGTATACTGCAGTGCTTTGCCTAGATTTTACAATGCAACCCCCTTTTCCATTGTTTAGCAAATTTAGTATCCTGCTTATATGTAAGTGTTCAGCCACTTCAATAACAATCTACGCGACCTACTTAATTTTCAAAGATGCAGAATTGATCCTGAAATCCTGTGCTCATTGTACAATTTCCCAACACTTCATTTTAAAAAATAAAAAATAGATTGTGGAAAATAGATTTTTCACTTAATCCAAGAACTCAAGCCACAAAACACCAACCCAAATAGCAGCTTTTTGCAACAAAGAAACAATGATCACATTGACTAGGCTATGATGAAGAAAACTGATAGAGACCCCAGCAACAGATACTAAACTGCCCAGAATCAAGGTATATACAAGGAAAATTAAGAGGGATTCCAAGGCTGAGGAGAAGGCTGATTGATCTTAATTACCAACAATTATACTCTTTATTTCTATCAATAAGGTATTATAAAAGCAATATTAGGGAGAGGAATAAGGCATCAAAAAGAGTAATCTAGACAATCCATTGTGCCACAGCTATCAAGCTGGTTACTAGGATAATTCAAAATTGTTTTCGAGTTTCTAGGATTTCATCAAAAAACTTGCAGGGCTAAGTTGATCATGGTGGAAGTACATCATGGGTGGAGGCAAAGTTATAACTAACCTGGCTGGAATTCTTGCTTTCCTGTTAAGATTCCCAGAGAGAGCTTCTCCTATTTTTTGGGTCAGTGCAGTAGATGAATCCTTATCTTGTTCAATGTGATGCAGGGCATCTAACCACCAAGTCGTACGGTGATTTTTCCTCTTTATAAGAGCTTCGCAGACCTTCAACAGAGAAAGAGAGAGAGAGAGAGAGGATAAGTACTGTATAATACAGCAGGAGAAATCACCAATGATGAAATAAATAGAACAGTTATTGTAAGCCAATTGCTGAGTGCAATTTCATTTACCAAAATTATACCAACGAAGTTCCTGGAATGAAATTCATTTGATATAAATTTGCATGATTTGATATTGTTTGGAACTAGCAGACCTGTTCATATGATCTCTGGAACTCTTGTCGAGCAAGGGATAACTTTGAAGTAAAGATTGACAAGAATTTCTGTTTATGGTCTTCACATGCTATTCTCAAGCGTTGCACATATAGTGATATACATGGCTGGAAATCCAAACTTGTTTCATTCTTTCCCAAAAAGATCGACGGAAGACCACACGAATCATCAGGAATTACTTTCAGACTGGGATTACATCTAATCATTTCTTCCCTCTCAATAGTGTGATTATCTTTCTCGTCTAAATGACAAGCAACCCCAGGCAGAATTTTAACAGAGTTTCCTGAAATGGATTTCTCTTCTTGAACACTATTCTCAGTGAGCAGCAGTGCCTCAGCAAGATTATGATGAATGTGAATATTCAAAAGAGGATCCAAGCGGAAATCACCCGAGTGCTCTTCAACTAAATCCATTGCCTCTTTATACAACGATACAGCATGATGAAAGTCTTGCTTAATTATAGATATACCTGCAAGTCCATTCAATGCGACAACTAATTTTCTGAGGGCTTCCTCACCTTCTACCTTTGTCTTGCCAATAAGAACCTGCAAAAAGATGAAAGATCCCAAATTACAGACAACAGTATCATAAATTGGGGAAGGCCTCAATTATAATGATAACTTGAAATCAAATGAAACTCACTGATAAAATCTCCTCCATAGTCATGGGAGACTTCTGCAAAGAACGTAAACCAGAACTACCCACTTGAGGATGACAGCAGGCTTGGCGAAGCTTTAGGAGCGAGTTGAACAACTTTGCAGCCTCCACATGGGTGATAAAAGGTTCACTGGATGTACCAGATGGCATGGAATCTGAGACAGGTATAATAGAATCACATTATGTAAAGGATGGAAATTTTTCTGTATATTGCTAAGTTATTTTTATGATCTATTGGCATCACATGTCTTTATATCAGATGATACAACAAAAATTATTAAAAACCTGCTGTCGCTTTCTTTCTAACATCATCCTCAAAGCTTTCAACAACTTCACGAGCATCGTCCACACAAGTTTCATGTTGCCTCTGGTAAAAATGTTCTTCAATTGGTGAGAGGGAGAGCCAAGAGACACATTCCTCCTGAGGAGGAAGTTGTAACTCTTCCCAAACATGTGCTTTTGAGGACCGCCACATAAGTTGTTGAAAGAAATTATGTGTGAACGCTATAGCTCCTGCATCTCCCCTCTGCAAAATAGAAGTTAGCATAAACTGTATATCAGAATTTCACACCAAATCAATCAGTAGCCATTAGCCATGAATTATCCATAAGACCATACCCACGACCAAGCACAAGTCAAGGCTCAGAAAACAAATACAAATAACGTTCAAGACTAATATAAAGCCTTCCAGATCACTTTACCGATTTTAAGTGTTTATCTAACCAGGGCAGACAGAACAAAAGAAATTTTCAGCTGTTTTCCAAGTACTATAACGCTTTCAATACTTGTAAATTCCAATTTCAATAGCGTCCACCCTTTGTATTATAACGTGTCACCTTGGCTTCACACCCTACCCATAACTACCTCTAAACTAAGGATCTCTCTGCATCCAATAAAACCAGATCCACCATCACTATTTTCACCCTTCTTCACACCTAACCATGTGTGTGTGTTTATGATGTTATGAAGGTTAAAAAATCACTAAGTATGCAAGAAACTTAAAACAGTCTTAGTGAGTTTCTGGCTGGAAAAATGAACTTTGGCTGTCAACTGCACCTCTGAGGAACAAGGACTTAATAGGAAAGTGTTATCTAGTCAATAAGTAAAACTGGAACTCTATGGAGAGTCTCTGATTGCTTGATTTAGTCAGCTTTTCCTTTCAAATAATTATTCTCAAGTACTTCACACCCTCACACTTTCTCCTAACCCCATATTATAGTATTAGTTAATTTGTGCGAAAATTAATTCTGTCACAAGAATTAGTTATATACTGCCTCCGTCCCCTATTCAACTTTCAAACTTTCCTTTTCTTGACGTCGCACAATAACTTTCACACTCCAAAAAAGGAACAAAACATGCTCACAGTACCTACTTTATTTTTAAAATACTCTTCATTCATTGGTCCAAAAAGTCGTTAAACAATTTTTCTTAAAATGTGTGTCATTCAAAGTATGAAAGTTAAAAGGGCGCGGAGGGAGTACATAATATTATTAGACCCAAAAGAGCATATAATTATTGATACACCTTATAAATATGTACATACAAATAGTTTTAGGAGTATCGAGATGAGGTAATGAGAATGAAAATGAAATGATGTATGGTGATGAGGAATGGGTATGAGAATAGTAGTTTGAATCCACACTTTATGGGAATGATCCACTCCTCCCAAAATTGAGAGGAATGGAAGTCATTAATGTCATTCCCTTTCCCAGGCCCCCTCTCCAACCAAGCATCCCCTAAATGTGAAAATAAGCTACGAAGTAAAATACAGTTGCAGATTTTATCTTTAAGTAGATCTGACTGATAATTTGTAGTTATATTCTATTGCTAATATTACTGTTATTAGTTAAATACACATGTACAATTATGTATAAATATATTTCGAGAGAAATCAGAAACATAGTTTTGAAAAGCGCACCAAGGCGCTAGGTGCTCGAGGCTATAGGTTGTGTGCCTTTTTTGTGTTTAGTTGGGAGCGATTTTAAAGGCGAGCGCCTTTTAAGGTGCGCCTCGGAGCGCCTTTTAAGGTGCGCCTCGGAGCGCCTCTTTGACTTGCCAGATCTTGTTCACCCCGAAATGTGATTTGTGTACAAATTTTGAAATAAGAAACCATTTTTGACAAAAATATAAATCAAAGAAAATAAAGGTGAATCATAAACAAGAAAGTGGTGTTGAATTAGGTCTAGGATTTAAGAATAAAATTGATAATGCAAGAAGAAACGGAGAAACAACACCTGTGTCCCTGTGCATTAGGTTCTTTTCCCACTTTTTTCTTCGTGAATCTTATTGATACTGCTGTTATTTTACTTATGATAAGAATGAGAACTAGACTTTTGATAATTGCTGCCTTTGATGTGTCTTGTGTGTTTATGGAATCTAACTTCACAACTTTAATGTTTATTTCATGCTTACATTATGTTCTAAATGTTCATTAGTTGTCTTTTAAGGTATTATAATGTGGTACTGAACTTTATTTGTATCAAATATGTTGTAATAATATATAAATGATGTTTAGTGAAAAGGGACAAGAGGCGCGCCTTGCACCTTTAAAACTATGGTCAAAAAGCAAAATTTACCAGAGGTTGTGTGTATGCTTCCTGACCAACCCCACGTAAAGCACTTTCCAAATCATATCAACTTTAGAATTTTCAAAGCTATTATCTAGTCAGAGTTTATGGTGATTCGTCAAATCTGCTAATTTCTACACACCCAATGCAAGAACAAAAACTGAATTACAATAATGTCATTAAACATCATGAGCAAAATCTTGTACTCGATGTGCATACAATCTTTTACTTTAGTACTCCTCAAAACTATAAATGTGTATTCAAGTTCAATCCACAACTATTTTCAAATTTCAGAAGAATAACATACGTAATGTGATCATGCTTACTACAGAAAGTCTTGTACTATTCACATTTTATTGGAAGGATGAGGCTTTTGAAAACAAGAGTGCATGTGCATGTCTCCAGAGCATTTTTACTTAAGTGTGTCGAACAGTGTATAGTCAATAAAGACAACTGTCAACTGATAGTCTGATATAAAATACCAATCTGAGCGATACAAGAATTTCAATTACAAATAATCAGCATCATTATATTTTCCGCACCTGATATGGATTAGAAATGACATCATTCCACCATCGATGGACATCAAATGGAGTGGATCGAAGGAATCTCAAAAGCCCGAATAGGTCGTCAAGTTTTCGTTGTATGGGAGTCCCTGTAATACACCAACGATGTTTTGCATGTAGACGCAATGCCAGATCTGCTGCTGCTGCAGCATTACCCTCCACCATTTGTGCTTCATCCAGACATATCCTCCACCATAAAACTCTGGTTAGAAGAGTTGGAACAACTGGATATCTGCGAAATAAACCCAATAGACATTGTAACCAACAAGATGCTTAAAGCCAAAGCTATGAAATCTTACATGGTGAGGGAATACGTAATTTTACGGTCCTCAAACTGACAAATTAATAGGAAGAAAGAAGTTATAAAAAGACCAAGACAGAAAGATCAGACCATGATTAGCTACTGAAAGCAGATAATTAATATGATAACCCTCCAAACATCTGCATATTCGAAAGCTTTTTTTCCCAGCTGAGATGGCATATATTGTCAAGACATTAGACATAATTAGTAAGCAACAAACTGACGAAATATATAACTTGCATCTGGTCATTAGATGCTCAAACATCTAGGAGTTGGATACCCGGGGCAAACGACGAAACTTATAAGAACTTCATCTCATCTAATAGTCTGAACTTAAGAGGTGTTGAGATAATTAATTTGTATTATTTCTCTATCATTCCCCCTCACTCGTAGGACAGATTCTCAACTCTACCTCCGGATAGGAGACCCAACAAGTGGACAATTAAATACTGGGCAAGTTGCTTTCAGAGGGATTCGAACCCAAGACATGGGCGAGCCGAAGCTTTGATACCATAAAAGAATTTCATCTCATTTAATAGTCAGAACTTGTAGAGAAGTGTGCAATTAATTCATTTATATTAATTCCCTAATAGTTATAGAACTTTTCTGATAGAGTGAAGATACGGATGAATACTGAAAATTAATGGCAGTTCATAAATAATTCCTCAATTGAGGAATCCCAGGAATTAAGTTCTTGTCACAAACTAAAAGGCTGCAAACATAGAAATAATCTCAACATACTAAAGGCTGCAAACCCTAGGGTTTTCAACTCAGGCAATAAATAGGTTACTAAAGCAAGTCCCATGCACAAAGCCTGCTAATTAAGCCCAACATAGTCCAGAATTAAATAACAATTAAAGGTATAAAAATATATAATAGATAATATTAGTGTAAATCAATTCTTCTTTGCACATAATAGACTAGTATTGATGGTCTATCAGTTTCAGACGCAATTGGTTTCTTCAACTTAAGATGCAGCTCAAGTTAATGAACTAAACGGTGAATATTTTTCTTAACATGCACAAGAGAAATTAGGCCTTCAAACCACCAACTTAACCAAGAGTACACTGCATAAAATTATGCAGAAATTACCTCTTTTTGTATCTCATAAAACGTTGATCCCCTTCATGTCTTTCAGAATCATGTGGCAAATCCTCTTTAAGAACATCGTAAGTTGTCAACACAATGTCAGCACTGAGAAGCTCATCAACACCAATAATAGGTTCATTAGAGAAGGAAGTATGTTTCACTCCTCCATAAATGCATATTCTCAAAGAGCCCGGATTTGTATGACTGTTAAGGCAATGGAACAAAGAAGAAGAGAGTGTAAGTCAAGTGGAAAGCAGAACCAAAAAGAAGAAAAGAAACAGAAAAAACAAGTTAATAGTAAACCAAACATGCAACATATTTCTAATCTTGAACCTGAATAAAGGGGAACAGGTTCAAAGTATTGTTGTGCAACGGTTAGGTTGTAACTGAAAAACCGATCAGAACCAAAACACAACTTGATTCAGTTTAATAAATTAAGAATGGTTTCAGGTTTTATTTCTAACAAAATCGGTTATATCAGTTTGGTTTTGCAAGTTAAAACACTGAATTAACCAAACTGAATGAGTTTCACATCCTTTATCAAAATAATGTGTGTGTACATATATATATATATATATATATATATATATATATATCCTAATCTATCTCACTTACAATTCACACCCTTAGGCCCATCGACACTTGCCTCCCTCGCTCCCACCCTACCTATTTAATATATACCTTAAAACAACTTTACCATGAACTCAGATCTTTCATCACCATCTTGATTCAGAAATCTTTCATCTCATTCTTCTCCAGATGGAAAACTGCTAAAACAATATCATCTCTCAAGTTCAGCCATGACCTATGTTTCTAGTTTAGAGTTTCAGATTGTGTGACTATGTTGGTGGATGTTGGAGACTACATTGGAACTTTTCCTGTGTTGCTGCATTGTTCTACAGTTCATTAGCCCAACAAATGGCCAACCCTCTGTTTTTTTTTTCTGTTGACCTTGTTGCTCCATTGTTCTATAGCCCGCGAGCCCAACAAAAGACCACTTTCAATTTGAAAAACTTCAATAAAAAAAAACGGCACAGTTTATATGCCTACACCGAATCAAACCAAGAACAACAGTTCTATTGAAATTTGGTTTCATGAATTATTCAGTTCGGATGGCTATTGTAATGCTATCTCATTTCTCGATTTTTCCAATTCAGTCATTGAACTGATCGATGCACACGTCTACAGCAAAGAGACCATGGTTATCAAAGAGGAAAACAACACATTCTATCTATAGTAAAAGTGATTTTATGGTATATCTATTCTCCCTCCGTCCCAGGCTAAGTGTTCAATTTTGTCATTTGGGCGTCCCAAGTTAAGTGTTCCATTTTCTTTTATGGCAAATTTCTATCCCACCCTTCTTAACAACTATTTTCCATCAAAAATTACACCATTTGCCACTCACTTAATATTAAAGTAACACACATTTCATCTACCCTTATCCTTCACTCTACCTTTTTACTTTTATATCACATCACAACCACTTATATTAAATACTATAATCCTTAATATTTGTATAATTCTCAAATGGAACACTTACTTCGGACGGAAGGAGTATTTGGTATGGAATAGCAATAATGAAAAATTAATAGGTTAAAATTGACAAACTCGTTTCTACACTCCAACTGACTCAATTTCTCTCTAGGGTCTTAACTCTTAATAAACTAAAATGGCCATCTTTCAAGATCTCTATATTTGCAGTTATATAAGCATCTAAAACACAAAGGTGCATGAAGAAATCTGTGCAACGCAGCATGAACTAGGGACACTATATCAATGTACAATACATCTCGGGCAGTTTAAATGTAAGTAGATACGCTTGTGACGCCCATAACTGAATCAAACCATAACTTTTTTTCCGAGACACGAATATACATCCCAGTCAATATAGACTAAAATATGACTCTTCATAATCAATGCTGATATATTTTTTTAGGAATGATCATCACGGAAATACACAAAACAGAAAAACCACGTTGAGTACAGCTTGACCAAACTTATTCACCATGCATACAAATCATTGGTATGTATTAACAAAATTCACAACGAAACATTGTCATCGAGGCAATGCAATATTCAATGTTAGTTTTCCTAATGAAAAATAAACAGAGCTTTTCTGAATCAATGCAGCTAGTAGATATAACACCCAATTTAAAATATTTCATAAATATCTAAGGAAAAGAAAAGTCAGTAAGTAGTTTTTCTTCCAACAAGAGATGTATCCCATGCACGCATACAAAGCAATTTTTTCACATATTTTTGTTAATAGCTACTCCTTTCCAAATCATATTAGTTTATATTCAAGGTGTTTGTGAGTTGGGTTTAAAAAGGAAATTCACAAAAGCAAGAATCCACGAAATATATATAGGTAAACATACATCAGAATACAGTATCCTACAGATTACGGTTACATTGAATGCACCCCAAATAACAGCACAGGGTAGTAAGAGACCAAATCAGTTACCGAAGAATTTCAGCATGCCACTGGAGCAATATTGGAGTAGGACAAACAATAAGAGTTGCACCTGCAGCAATCGGAGATTCTGTGGCCTGCATCAGTGCTGAGCATATATGACAGATGTACTCCCCTTCCATCTGAACTACTTCAGTGTCATATTTTCTTTTTCTGGACTTCCTTGAGTTCCCAATTGACCTGTCTTCACATTTTTCTCCACCAGATTTCGATATTTTTGTTTTTACCGAATAACCAACACAATCTGCATGTTGCCAAGCATCACAGAAGTCACACTGCACCCACAAACCCTTATACTTGTAGCTTTCAGAGACAGCACCACATATGCACTCCACCCGCTCCCTTTTCAGTCTTTTCAAGTTATTATTTTGAGATCTTTCAGCTTGCATTGTGTTACAACCACCACCAGCGACTTCAGATAATGGCATCCGATTAGCAAAAATACAAGAGAGCAGTTCAACAGTTTTGCCGAGGCCCATTTCATCTACATTTAGTCATTAGCAAAACCATGACCAACAATAAACGCCCATCAGTTAACCTTATTTTTCACTAAAATTAAAATACCAGATTTACACTAATGTAGAAGGTATAATAATAGATTAAATGGATGGTTCACTCTATAAGTCAATACTCCTTAGCAAAGCAACGCTGCTCAGAAATTACAAATATCCTGAAGTAAAGTGAAATGTA
This sequence comes from Prunella vulgaris, assembly GCA_026898435.1. NCBI lineage: Eukaryota > Viridiplantae > Streptophyta > Magnoliopsida > Lamiales > Lamiaceae > Prunella > Prunella vulgaris. The sequence continues at coordinate 1,229,822 of JAPKLY010000005.1, forward strand.
TCAAGCTAAAGTTCTCAATGGCTGAAGCGCAGCTTAAACTGCATAATTTGAGAGCATTAACATACCAGCAAGAATCCCACCAGAAACATATGATGAGCAGCAGCTAGCATGCAATGAAACGTTACCACTGTCGCAAAATATAGCACTCAATTAGCAGGAGTATTGTCAGTAATTTAATGCTCAGGGGAAATGCCAACATGAGATAAGCATAAAAATGTTTTGGATCATACATTTAAGAAACCTTAATTGAAATGGAAAAACAAAATAAATACTCCCACCGTCCCCAATATTTATTCCCACTTTCCATTTTCGTCCGTCCACCAAATTTATTTCCATTCCTTTTCTTTGAAATTATTATTTTATCATAACACTCGCAAACAAACACTTTATTCACTAGTAGACCCCACAATTAATTCCACAATATTCTTACTTTATCTTATTTTCCATAAAACTCGTGTCCACACAAAAGAGAATAAATATTGGGGACAGAGGGAGAAAATTTTTGTATCTACAAAATAAAGCCAGGACAAAGCAACAATTACACTTGACCACAAAATGGGTAACTGAATCACTGAATGAAAAATTAGGCATATCTTAGAAAAATATGGACCAAAAAGATCACAACAGCATAAAGCACATGTACACACTGTAGTAAGCATCATATTAACTTTATATATACACCAAAATTGATCAAATCACACATCAAGTTACAGAAAAGAAGTGTGTTATAAAATAATTACAAGTTAACTCACAGTGACCTTGTAAGGACAAATTATCATACTTTTGAAGCAAATTCATAACTGCAGCTTGAGCAAACATAATAGCAGAACCAGCAATTTCCTAGTATAATATTAGATGAAACTTCATAACTGACAAAATGTGGCAAGGTTTAACACCTTCAAGGTAATAAGTTTAGTAACTTCCCATAAATTAAAATCAAGAGGTTCTTTTCATTATTGCACAAGGTTAGACATTAAGATAAAAAATAAAAAAATCCATATACCTAAATGGATTGTAGTAAATGCTTCTAGGTGTGCTGATCAATTTTAGCGGCATACATAGAGGAGAAACAGCCTGACTGTCATTTCCACCTAAATGCTCTAAATCACCTTTCTCCCTTTTTATCATCCAGTAAGCTGCACGACGCTGGTATGGTCGTAGTTCAGGAAGCAAGTCTGGAAGGTGATCCTCCAGCATTGGTGCCTCCCTGTTGCAATAAAACAACCAGGTGCATCTTCAGCATGGCATACCCCAATTCAATACCATCAAAAAATGAAAGTTCAACTTCCTAAGAATACTCACTTTGATCGCTTAATAGCTTCATAAAAGCTGGAAACTTCAAACCGTGCTTGTTGTGTTGATGCAGCGTGGTCATTATCGGCCACAGGAGGCTCATCAACCTTCATATTATTCACACCATTATATCCATACCTTGCTTCAGAGGTCATAACTTCGGGCCTCAGCCATGCCATAGCACTCATCATACTTCTCTTCCACAGCTGCCTTGTATTATCAAGTAGCGATTTGCAGTCATGAAACATGCTCTTGAGAATCTCAACCTGAATACATATTGATGACATGCCCTCCAAAATCTCAATTCCTAAAACGGGCCTAAGACTGAAGTACTTCAAACTAACCAAGTGAACAAGACCCGTAACTCCTACATCAGTCCCATCAACAGTTCCAGATATCATCACAATATCCCTCTCTGATCCTTTTTCTGGGCATTTCATCACAAACTGCAAGCATACATCGTTCTCAGATAAGACCGGCCAATTCCCTAATTTCATACGACCAAGATGCTGATGCACATTACTCAACTTAAACCTAAACAAGCACCTCGAATCCCTATAAAACTCCTCACTCAACTTATAGCCATAGAACTCCTCATTCACCCTCAAATTCATCAACACAATTTGAGAAACGTCGTAATGCTCCTCCGAAACCCAGTTAGACTTATCAATCTCAACAAAGAATGGTTCTTCAACAACAACGTCGTCTTTTCGAGGTTGTTCGTCGTTATCTTTGCTCAAAACTGAACCAAAAGCCGTCCTCTCCAGTATTCCCCCTGACCTGTGTGGCCGAGTTTGCTTCCTTCTACCCATAGCTACACAGGGAAATTGCTATTACCGTTACAAAAATTAAAAAAAGAAATATTACAAACAAAAATGCTGAACTTGATCTGAAATTGTGCATCATGCGAACCTCAGTTTCAGTAATGAACTCAAAGAATAGGAACAACGTCAATTTACGCTCTTTTAGTTGGTGCAAGTGTGAGCGACTCATACACATATTACAGCCATAAATACATGCAGATATTTTGAATTTGTGTGTACTAGATAACAATGGTTGATTCAGAAGTAAACCTGCGAAATTAGCAGTAGGGTTATCGTATATCGACTGGGAATTATCGGAGAATTGAAGTGAATGAGTCGGAATTTACGCGATTAAAAACCCTTAACCCTCAGATTGGCCGTGGGCGTTTAATCTGTTACTACCGCGGTCATTGGTGGCAATTTAGATTCGCGATGCGAGGCATTTCTGTTTTCCTTCTTTTAATTTTCACATGTTTTTTTAATAAGGGTTTGAATTTTAGTCTATTGTACTTTTATTTTGCTTAGAAGACTCGTACAATTTACATATATTTTTAACAAATTACTTTTATTTATATTGAAAACTAAGTACATAATTTCCCTTATAGGTTGATCATAATTTTAGACACTAATATTAAAAAGAGTATAAAAATATTAATATAATATAAATGATGTGATGGAAAAAAGTGAAAAAGTAATGTGAATAGTATAAAAGTATTGAAAATAATAATAAAAAAATGAATAGTAATTTAAAAAAAAGGTAAAAAATTAAATGTGCAACATATAGTGGGACAGACGTAAATGACAAAATAAGCAACTTATAGTGGGACAGATGGAGTAAAAATTTTAGCTAAATATTTTTGACAAAAACTTATATACAAATTTCTACCGTAGAAATATCCATTTTTTAAAAATCCGCGGGTCTAAACCGGGTCGGGTCGAATTTGAGTTTTTTTTTTTTTAAATTCGCGCAACTTGTAATTTCAGTTTTTTTTCGCAGGTATGTTACAATTTGGGCAAATGCATGTTACTTTAAGGCAAAATGTGTGTTACAATCAGACTAAATGTTGTTTTCTACACATATTCATTTATTTTTGTAGAAGTAAATATTTTTCATGCAATGTAACACATGTATATGTTACATTGTATGTGTAACACATATTTATTCTTAGAGTAATTATTGTGTGAAACTGGTTTATATCCTGAAACACTTTTTAACAAGGCAAATAAATAAATTCATAAATATAAATATTGTATCACAAAGTGGTTTATATCATGAAACTGGTTTATATAATACTTTGTCTTATTCTTAATAAAAGGGAGCTCAATATATATAGAACATATAACTATAATTAAATTTTGCACATGTAATCCCAAGAAAGAATAAGGGGGGTGTATTCGTTTAAGATTTCGTGGGATTTTAAAGGATTTTTTTCTTATAAAAAAATCTGTTGGTATTCAATCAGGATTTTAAAGGATTTAAAAATAATCCATTGGTATTCAATCAGGATTTTAAAAGACTTAAAAACAATCCACTGGTATTCAATCAGGATTTTAAAAGACTTAAAAACAATCCACTGGTATTCAAAAATATAAGGATTTTAAAGGATTGTTGGGTTTGATGGATTTTGATGGATTCTTTAGTGTATTTTATAAATACCAACAATCCCATCAAAACCTCTAGGATTTCGGTGGACTTTTTTAATTAATGACTTTATTTATCCCCAAATTGATTTATATATAATTATTAATTTTTAAGACCTAAAATAGTTTTAATCTTATAATTTCATCTCTACATTTATAACATCAACGATAAAATAATTACAGTGACGAAGAGTAATATAATATTATATATACACATATACTAGAATAAATAAAAATAATTAATAATTAATCATTAAATAGTATTAAAAAACGATATTGTTCATCCTAACTTATATACAAGATAAATCTTTATTTTTATATAGTATTATTATAATACTAATATTATATATTACATATGTCATTAGGTAATATTTTTATATTGATAATATTTTTTTACGGTATTTGAGTTTTGTTATATTTTACTTTGGTTGCTTTGATTATTCAATTTCGATACTTTTTTATATTGATAATATTAGCATGTGCAGCTCTACATAACTTTATTCGCAAAGAATGTCATTCTGATGAATTTCCAATTGAATCGGTGGACGAACCTTCATCTTCAACATTACCAGTTAATGAAGACCGTGATTTTGAGCCTATCATTCAAACTCAAGAGCAAGAACGACATGACGCTAATGTTTAGAGGACTAGTATAGCTATGAATATATGGAGTAATGCTATTTAAAAGGACATGATATTATGATTTTTTTTGTCTTTAACTTTTTTTTTTTTTTTATTTGAAGGTATGAAAAATTTTGAATTTTTATTGTATGTCACAAATCCATGAAATTCTGCAAAGTCTACAAAGTCCTATAGAATCCATTAAAATCCTTATTTTAAAAGTCTTACAAAATCCTGCAAAATCTTAAAAGTCACCAAAATCCTACAAAATCTTTAAAATCTGCAGGATTTTTTTCAGCTAAAAAAGTCTTTTAAAATCATAATCCAATACACCCCCCTAAGAGATTCAACCTCAGCAAGCTGAACCAATAACATCGGTTTCAAGAGGAGTATAGACATCTTGTACATCCGGAAGTATAAGCATCAATAGCTGCAATGTAAAGGGAGTGGCAAAAGTAAGAGCATAAATGGCAACTTTCGAATAAATTATGACAAAAATTGTTATCTGGCTGAATACACTAGGAGATCAAAATAGTAAGATCATCCCCAGAAGCAAATAAATAAGTTAAACCTAAATTCATTAACCACACAAACAAAAAGGAACTTAGAAAGCAATTTAAGACATCATAAACCCCAAAAGTCGAAGATTGGGAAAAGGTAAATTAATTAAGGGCAAGTATGAAAAACTGGGTTGATGATGACAAGGTGCAAGCCGCAGTCGGCAAGGAGTTAAGTGGGGATTACTGTTTTAAGATAATCATGTGTGCAGCCGAACAAAACAGAAATCATATTAGAAGAAAGTGGTCGATGGAATTTAGAGAGCAAAAGCCGGTTTGAGAAAGCAAGAACGTGTATGAGTAAGAGACTGCAACGTTTAAAAACTCTATCAAATTCCAACCCAATGAATACAAATCAATAAAAAAATATTGCAAGTTAATTCAAATATCTGGATCACACATATGAAACGAACTTGTATCTATGGCTGAAGCAATGGGCCAGAATGATAGATTTTTTTTAACAAAAGTTACGACACGATCATTGGTGCTTTCGCTCGACGAAAGGCCCATGAATTCAAACATTTCCAATTTAACCCATTACACCAAACTTAAAAGTGCCAAATTAATAATAAAAAGTAAGTCTACTACAACAACATAAAAAAAACCTGTAGGGATCGATCTTTTTAGGTTGAGTGAGACCAAGAGTGGCCCGAGCAGTGGAGTGAGACATGCACCTTGATCTTCTGGAAGAGATAGGCGTTAAATTTAAAGATTTTTCATGGATGGGCCAAAATCTCAAATTGGCGAAAAGGGAGGGGCCAAAATGAGATATTTTTTTTTTTAACAAAAGTTTCAAGAGAAGGAATGGTGTGCGACTGCTACGACGCGAGCATTGGTGCTTTTACTCGACGAAAGACCCATGAATTCCCTTTTTGATGATCCATATTGGAAGCTTAGAGACCAGATGAGGGAGACAGAATCTGTAAGATGGTTAGATTCTCTTATGCTGCTGTAGTTTGAAGAAGAATCAGATCGAGTTTCTTGGAATGAGATGATGAAAATAACATCAAATCATTTTCCTGGATGGCCTCCACTTGAACATCAGAGGTTTTTGATGTTTTCATGTTGTGGGATTCTTCTGAAATATGATGATATATCCTTTGCCCTGCATCATCATCCATGTTCCAAATCTTAGTGAAGCTAGAATAAGGAAAAAGTGAAATAGTAAAAGAAATATGATAACAGGACACCATCAAATGCAAAAACAAACATGAGGGGATTCATAGGATAAAGTTAGCTTGAAGTTTGTGTAATAAAACTGTCATGTTTTGCATCTCTGAGATTTGAAATTATGCTGATGAGAGAAGGAAATTGATGTATCAATTGTTAATAATGCAAAAAAACCATGTAGCTCATGAATTGGATTTTGAAACTATAACAAAAAATATTGCATAATCACAATTCATTTTTACATGTACTTTTTTATATCTGGAAAATACGTATAAGAAAGCAATAAAGAATGATAACTAATAATCAAAAGCTTTAAAAAATGTTAAAATTATGCATAAGTAATAAACGCTAATAATGCACCGCAAAGAGAAATTCCAGCACTGTCTCCGGTGCAATCCCATGCCATATTCCCAAACTCTCCGCAATTGAAACAGTCTCCGCCACCGCAGCTGCCACCACCACCGCTCTGATAACCATATCCACTCCTGTCACGTGTATGATCATCATGCCCAAACTAATTCCAGATAGCACATAGCATTGAATAGATGGATATCGAAAAAAAAATCCTTGCGCTTACACAAATAGGAATTCCGGCGCCACCTCCAGTGCAATCCCTTGTCATATACCCTATTCATAGTTAAAACTCTCTCCACCGCAGCTGCGCAGCAATAACATTCGCAACAACCATAGGGTTGTTGTCTGATATTAAATTCTTGAGGGCATCCAATAAACCTATATCTTCCACTAACTCAACATTAACGTCATAAAGTTTAGCAACACATATGGTTGTTGTCTTCCGAACATATGGGTCATCATTTGTTATGAAGGATAGCAATTGCTTAGTTTTCAATTCTCAAATTATAAACATGCTAATATTATAGTGGAACACTTAAAATACAAGAGGACTTACAAACAAATAGCGAAAAATAGATACATCAATTACAAGTAAAATAATGAAGATGAATACTAAAATCGAATTTACAGGGAGATTAATTACTTTATAAACCAAATTTAAACGATTTTACCATTATTTGCAAAATCGAATCAAAGTCACCCCTGCCACCGGACACAAATTAGAATCATCAATCAGTAATTCTTATAAAAAAAGAAAGATCAAAATGATCTTAAAAGCATTAGAAATCACTGCTATAATTTTTATAAGAATTAAACTTCAACAAATATAAAATTCAGTTTATCTCAATTTAGTTAGCAAGAAAAAAGGATTCAAACCTCATCTGCCAAGGCGAGCTCTACTTTGTTCAATGCAAAGAGCGAGTGGAATTCCAGTAGACTCTCAATTTTTTGCTGCTCCACCGAAAAACAGACAAGCAAATGATCCACATTCGAAGAATCCAAAATCTGACTGTTCCGCTCAAACTCATTATCAATCCCCTCTCTTTTTGTCACCCAATCAATCGACCCTATAAGAACATGTCTCCTACAAACACTTGCCTCGTTATTTTCTTCGACACATCTTTCGCCTGCACAACAGTTCCAAATCATCAAAATCTCCCACTTTCATATCTGAATTCACGACTACGCACATAAAATTGGTTTGCACGGAGACAACCGTGCTGATTGCCTTTTTTTTTTTTTTTTGAGTAATGACTTCTCGTCGAGGGAAGGGAACAGAGCAACAAAAAAGGAATGCTTTATGAAAGTCTCGCGTTGGTGATGAAGCGCTGGGGCGAATGTTCACAGTGGATGGAAACGACGGTAATTTGAGGCGAAGGACCGAAATTGAACTAATGGTCGGTGAGTGTTGTATCAGGGAAACATAGAAGAGACGTTAGCGAGGAGTCGTAAATGAGACATAACTGTCTGCGGAGAGTGGGTGTTAATGGTGAAAATGGGTTTAAAGAAATGATTAAATTGTGCAAATCACTAAGAGGTAAGGGCAAATATGTTCAAAAATATTTTACACAAGCAAGACACTTTTTAATATAGTATAGATATAGATGTTGAAGGCGAGTATAATTGAACATAGAGGTAGTAAAGGTTCAAATCGCACTTCATATCTAAGTCTATTTAGTTCCATTACAAAATAAAATAAAATCACTATTTTCACGTCGCATTACTTTGATTTTTTTTTAAATATTGTATATTTTATTTATAGTTATGCAATTATGGTAATTTTCAGTGTCTTTATGAAAGTAAGTAAAAACATGAATCCAATTATGGTAATTTTCAATGGCTTTATGAAAGTAAGTAAAAATGTGAATCCAATTCACAATTTTAAAGAAAATGTGAACTGGTTCACGATATACAAACGGCACGTTAAATCCGCTAATTGACACATCCTAACTATTTGGGAGTATACTCCAGTCACCCACACAACCACTCCCCCGTCATTATTACTCCCAACCCCACCCCTCAATTTGCTCTCCAATAGAGACACACAGCCCCTCCACCTAACCTTTATTACTCCCCCCACCCCAACACCATAAAAGAAGTTGTAATAAAATATTTTGTTTTCTTCATTGTGTATATATATCTATACTATATATTTATTGATTAAATATTAATGATACATTAAATAATATTATTATGAATTAATTAAATTTTTTATAATATTAGTATGAATTATTCACTTATTGATAAATTTTTATTAAAGAATTACTTCTTGTTGATTGATAAATTTTACAATATTATTTTGATTGATAAAATTTAAAATTATACTTAATAAAAAAATATTTAAAAAACAATCTATTAAGCACATTATTTCTTTTTACATCATTATTTTAAATGCTTATGATAAAAAATACTCCCTCCGTATTTCTATAAGTTGCTCGTTGCTTTTGGGCACACGAATTAAGGTAAAAGTGAAAAAGTATAAGTGATGTGATGGAAAAAGTGAAAAAGTATAAGTGATGTGATAAAAAAAGTGAAAAAGTATGAGTGATGTGATGGAGAAAAGTGAAAAAGTAATGAAAATAGTGTAAAAAATATTGAAAATAATAATAAAGAAGTGAATAGTAGTTTCCAAAAAAGGTAAAAAAGCAATGAGCAACTTATAGAAAGACGAACGAAAATGGCAACATGAGCAACTTATAGAAAGACGGAGGGAGTACTTGATTACACAAATACACTTAATATAAAAAGACTTGATAAAAATATTAAATTACACAAATAATTTTTTTTAGTGTATTTGTGTAATCAAAAATTTTTATCAAGTTTTTTTATATTAAGTGTATTTATGTAATTAAAATATAATATTAGTATTTAGTAATTTTGTAATAATATAGACTACTATATGAAGTAATTTTGGCTTTTTTTTTTAAATATTGCATTTTTTTTTTGGTTTATCAAAATATGGTAGTTTTTGGGAGTCTTATGTTTTTAAGCATGAGCGTCACCTCGGATGACGCCCTTAGCCTGGCCCACAAGAGGGCACCCACTCCATCGGCGCTCACCGCCTGCCACCCCCTACCCCTCAGACACCCTACTAATGGCGCCATCAAAGATGGCTCCCCTATTTATTATGTACGTATGTATACATAGATATAATATTTGCTATTTTAACTTTTTTATTAATCAACATTAATTATGGTGTTTTTGTTTCATTAATTCCACTAAATTAATATTGTGAACATTAATATAATTAATCCCACTAAATAATTTAATGAAAATTAATTTAGTGGGGTGGAAGCCGTAAGTTAATAAAGATGATTTTAGTGGGGATGTGGGAGTTGGTCAAATGTGGTTATGATTGTGATTGTGAACATTAATATATTTTCATATTTATGTAAATAAAGTTGATTTTTTTTATTTCTATAATTAATATTTAAAAAGATCAAATAATTTGAATATATATAAATTTATGTAAAAAGATTAAATTTTTTTATATGCATAACTAATATTTGAAAAAGTCAAGTAATTTAAAAATATATATAATTACGTCAAAAAATTAATTTTTTATATGTCATTTGTATTTGAAAATGGGAGAGTATAGATTTAAAAGCTTTTGAATAATAATTTACCAAGTACTTTTCTAAATCTATTTACAAAAACTATATATATAATCTAACGTAGACAATGTAGTGGATGTTGATTATGAAACCAAAACACAATATTTAATGTTGATTAATAAAAAAGTTAAAACAACAAAAATTATATCTATGTATACATACGTACATAATAAAATATGGCGCCATTAGTAGGGTGTCTGAGGATAGGGGGTGGGCCGGGTGGCAAGCGGTGAGCGCCGATGGAGTGGGCGCCCTCTTGTGGGCCAGGCTAAGGACGCCATCAGAGGTGGCGCCCATGCTTAAAAACGAAACACTCAAAAAAACTATCATATTTTGATAAACAAAAAAAAAAAATTGAAAAAAAAAGCCAAGTAATTTTGTGTTTGCAAAAAAAATTATTTAGTATGTAATATTAAAAGATATAATCTATTTTATATTATTGAATATAGTTTAATTAATTGTTAAAGCGTATAGTAAAATTATATTAAATCTCATTTATATGTATTTTATGTTATTTAATTGACGTCAATCTATCACGATATTGAAATTTACGTATGCAAAGACTTCTTTTACTGAATTATTGAATCAGACTCTTGGAATGAACGCTCAAACAACTTTTGAGCGTCCAAATTTTCAAAGTACGCCAAAATATTTTCCGAGCATGTCTTCATGATACGACGGCCCAACCGCCCAAGTGATCAAATACCGAAAAATCAAGATCAAAATGAATGACTTGATCGCGGTGTTAGAGAGAAACGTTCAACAAAATATAACACCGAAAGTTATCATAGTCATTTAAAATGACGACGATGTAAAAAGAAATAATGTACTTAATAGAATGTTTTAATTATTATTTTTTACTAAGTATATTTTTAAATTTACATGCACTCTTATTTTTTAAAATAAATACTACTGATGATAAATATTATAGTACTAAATAAAAAATTACACATAGTTTAAAAATTTCAAAAGAGATTTATTCATTGAACTACAATTTATTTTATTTTTTAAGAATATTTAATTATAACTAAGTCTCGATAAAAATAATTTTTTAATAAAAATTTATCATCATCAGTGAATCAGTGAATAATTCATACTAATATTGTAGAACTTTTAATTCATTCATTATAATATTATTTAATGTATCATAAATATTCAATCAACAAATAAATATTCTAAATACATACACAATAAAAAAACAATATAATTTATTACAGCAACATTTTTTTTTGGTGGGGGGTGGGGGGAGTTAGGGAGTAAATAATGGGGTGGGTGGGGTGTTAGAATGTGTCTACGTTTGTATATCGTGAACACAGTTCACGTTTTCTTTAAAATCGTGAACAGTGTTCACGTTTTCACTTACTTAGTAAACTTCTGAAATTTGAAAGCGGTTTTCTGAAATTTGAAAGCGGTTTCACATTATAAATGGATGGCGGGAAGATGAACGCCAAATTAGAATTAAAATTCCGATGGATACTTTTCTTAACCGCCGCCCGCTCCTACGGCGCCTTCGCCGCCGCTCTCTCAGCCATGGCCACTCTCTCAGCATTCGCCCGTTCAGCCTTCGCACCTCGCCAGAATGTCAACTCCTTCGCCGCTCGCGATGTCACCGACGCAGCGGTTCATTCACAGATCAACCCCCTCAACGTCAACGCGGTCGCTTCTCAGCCTTCGCACCTCGCCAGAATGTCAACTCCTTCGCCTCTCGCCTCGATGTCACCGACGTTGAGGTTCATTCACACATCAACCCCCTCAACGCCTCTGTGGCCATTTGCTCGTACGGCGCCGTCGCAGCCTTCACCGATCGACTCAATGTAAAAGCAGTTGACGTTCGGTCGATCGTCGAATCTGTGACAGTTCGCACAATTAACTCTGTCGCAGTTCGCACAATTAACTCTGTGGCTGTTCGATTTTGGCCAAATAAAGGAAAACATATATGTGTCTACTGTTTAATTGACTATTACGATTGCCAAAAGGTATGTTGCAGGTTCCAAAAATATGAGCTTCAGTTACCCGATAGAATTGGAGTCGTCTACAGGTTTGATTCGCCTGCGAAGCTGCAGGAGCATATAAAAATAAAGCATCCAGATGTTCAAGGAGAAATATGTAACTCCTGTGGCCTCATTTTGATGGAGAAACAAAGTAGAACACTGAAAGCTGCAAAGAAGGTAATAAAAATTGCAGAGTATTTTATAGAGCTTCTTCATATAACAATCTAATTTTTTAATTACAGCATTTTTGTGGAGGGCATGGATCAGGGGTTAAGTCGTGAAGATGGATACAGCTGGAATAATAAAATAGTACTTCTACTTTTAATTGTTGTTTGTTTGTTTTTTGTTTTTTTTGCAAAAACAGATACATTGCATATAACTGTGTTCTTTTTTTTTTCTTGAGGTTACCTGCATTACAAACTCAGTTTTAATCAGTTTTGATATTAAATCTATATACTGCCTGGGCAATGCTGTCTCAAGTTTACAGCTCTGTCGCAGCCTTGGCTTTAGTTATATCAATTACTACGATGCCCAAGACGGTTAGTACTCAGAATTCTCTCCAGAAGTAGGTGCTTTCTTTTTATGGGTATGTTTTCATGTGCTTTCTTTTTATGGATATATTTTCGTCAATTGTAGCCAATTGGAGTTCTATGTTGGGGGTGGTATAATCTAAAGAAATTTACTTATGTAATGATGATACATTTATGGAATTCTTCTACTAAATTAGAATTTGGTAGATTAGATTTAAGCAAAATTGCAGCATATCTTTAGTTTGATGGTTAATCTTTAGCATGTAATATGACCTTGATATGACATGCTTTGTATGGTGAATATTTGTCTTAGTGTCATTTCCTCATATGAAAAAAAAGATATATACATTTTAGGATTTTAGTCATTCGCCTAAATTTTAGTCTGGTGGTGCTGGGAGCAGGGGGTTTTGTGGTGTGCATTCTGCTATGGCGGGTCTTGTTTGGAATCACGAGTACTTTCATTGGCTTCTCCGAGGGAATGGCTAAGTATGGGTTTCTGGCTCTTTCATCCGCCATTGTCGCTTTTACTGTGAGTTGTTCTTTGCTTGTTTTAGTTGTTGAAATGCATAAACGTAATTGGTTTTTGGTTAATGAAATTTATATGTAATTTTAAGGTGCTGCTGTTTGAATTATTTATTGACTGTAATATTGCTTAGATAGCCTCGTCAACGACCATGGGCAAAGTGATAAACATTGATTGCTCGGAAAAACGAAACATGATAACTATTGGTCATTTGGGTCATGAATTGTTAACTTTGCATTGCCGATTAGAATATTTTGAATGCCATTATTGATTTATTACAATGTACGTGTGGAAGTGGTAGAGGACAATGATTATAACCGAATGCTAGATTGGTTTATCTCTATTGATAAGTATGGCAGCAATGGGACTTTAGATTTCTGGACCAATATGTCATAATTATTGTGTGTGTGATATTTGTTTAAGGTGTGACACCCTGATGAGGTGCTGCTTGTTGTTTGAAAGAAAGTCCTGATAACTAAACCCCTTGTTATGGGATTTCGTGCTCTTTACTTCCCTTCTTTTGAAAACCTTTGACGCAATATGTCAAGAAATTTTAAGCTTGCAAACACTTCCCATCAAATAATACTTTTGCTTCCTTAGATGTCTCAAATATCTTGTTGCATACTAAAAGGTTTCCCAATCTTAAATGAGGGAAAAAGAGTCATAGATCAGATAAAGTCTTACCTGCTAATGCTGGGCATATAAGAGACAATAGAGAAATAAATTGCTTCTGGATGGAAGCTATTGTTGCTTGGGAGTTGGGACAAATTATCTGCTCTATACACAACTCACAATCCAACTTTTTAATACATAAATCTTGATCATATTCTTAAGTTGTTCTTTTTTAGATCATGTAATTTGCTAATCTTTATCTAAGTCCCATGATGACCAAACACAAATGAACGCAGTAGGATACTCGGTGAGGCGGTGCTAGTTTGAGCAGGCGGTTTTCGACTTATTGCAATTTGATTGTTTCGTTTGTTTACGACCCTTTTCTTTCTCCATATAATGCCATGCTTGTAGAGCTGAGTAAACTGTTAAAGTTTAATGTTGGAATTCAGTTATCTGTGTACGATTTGGAATTTTCAGCCAAATTTCCCTAAACCTGCAAGTCTTTTCATGGAAAAATGGGAACAGGGAGAACAAATTTTAAATCACCTCTCGAAGATGTCGGCCAAAATGCTTTGCGAGGGTTTTCTCCTTCTGCGCACTTTGTGTATCGGATCACTTGCCGCAAATTATTGATATGATCAAATAGGTATTCTGCTGTTCTTTGGTTTATGTGGTTCCTTTTCCTTTATTAATTGATTCATGGTATAAAATATTGTTTTTGCAAAATGGGTTTTGTGGCAATAACTATCCCTAACATTTATCATGTTTTCGATCATGAACAGATATATGGTATGCAGAAGCAATTAAAGGTTAAAACAGAGTGATGAGGAAGGGTCAGATTTGTCTTCTTTTTATTCTCTCACGTGATTTCAATTATAGTTTCATTGTTTCTACTAGGGTAATTATTTGTTCAAATGATGTGGGAATATATACTTTGTTTTTTGCTGATTTGCTGAAACTGCATCTATAGGAAGCTAAACCTACTACAGCTTTTAATGCCCAAATTGATAAGTTGCAGCAAGAGCTAGATGAGTTTGGTAATCAGGTTTTTACACTATACCTTCACTTCTTATCTCAAACTAAGTCTTCCCTTTAAACTGTATCATAATTGTTTTAACAAATGTGAATTTTAGAAGCAGGTGCAGACTCTCGATAAGTATGAAGAGGTGTATGCAAATATTGACATGAAATGTGTTGTTGGAATGTCGTAAAAAAGTATTAATGGAGAAAAAGGACTCTAGATCTGGTATGGAAATTATGAGTTTATTACAGGTGAACATCTGATTTTAGCTTCTATACATTATATAATTTCTTTTCTAATGAGTTGCATCATGGAAATAGAAAGAAGGCTGGCAGCGTGTGAACGTTTTAGGAGAATTTAGAAATATATGCTTAATTTTTGTTTGTAGGATGTCTCCGTTCCAAGCAAGCTAGGAAAAATCATCTGAATCTATTCCCTTAGTTACTATTTTACAGCCGTCAGTTCTTACTGATGTTTGTTCATTTTGGTTTCCAGATTTCACGGATGCCCCATTGAGAGATGATCAACGAGAGTATCTCTGTAAAGTTGCTGATGGGTAATAATACATGATTTCTTGCTACTACATTATATTCTAAACTATCATCTTGGCGATCTAAAATTTGTGTTTTATTAACAGGGTGAACCCAGTCACAAGTAATGAAACGGGAGAGACATTGTTCTGTAAGTAGCAACTCATTCTGGATGTAGTAAAACCTCAATGAAGAATATGGGAAATGGGACTCTCATATAATGGCTCTAATCTGTGTATTTATTAGTATTTTACATTCAAAAGCATGTCTTTTTCACATGTACAAGATCAGCAGTTGTATTTTAAGTATGAGTTTGAGATAACATTATTGAGTGATTCTGAATAATTTTTTTTTTTCCGAATTAAAATGCACTTTATTGAGATGCTCTCTTTTTGGTTCATATGCAGATATTGCCAGTGATTTATTTGTGAATTTTGGTAATCATCAGCTATCTATCTGTCAAAGAGCTCAATGGAGATATTCCTTTCTCATTTTCAAAGCTTAAGCAACTTGAGAATTTGTAAGTTAATCTTATCGAAATCATCCTGCTTTCACTATTATATTGACTTTACACTATCCGAATATGCGGAGTATTGTATAACAGGGTCTTGAAAAGTAGCCAGCTGAAGGGTCCAATTCCCTTAACACTCTCTCATATTCCTAATCTAAAAACTTTGTGAGTAATATTGGTGATTCTCTGCTTCATTTGGTTTCATTGAGATTATGCATGAGATTAACATCATAATATCATTACTCTAGGGCCTTGACTAAAAATAAACTGAGTAGTGAATACCAAGACTAATATATTGGAATGAAATTCTACAGTATCTGGACTATTTTCCCTCTTTGGTTCTAAGTAATTCAAAGTGATAATTGGAGAAATATTAAAAATTATCGTGTTTGGTTCTAGAAAGCCTTTATGAGATTAAAGTACAGGAAATATCAAGGCTTGTCTATGTTTTCTTGACAATCTTGAATGAGGTCTGCTTCTTGCATTATGATGTCCATGAAATCTTTAATCTTTATATTCGTGACATTAGTTATCTGCACTTCACAAGTAATTCTTTTTCCTTTGTTTTATAAATGATTTGAGATTCAGATTTCTGTTTGTTGGAGTTGAAGTTTCCAAAAAATGTCCATGATAATTCTTTTTTTTTTTTAAACAAATGTACCTATTCTGTAAACCATATAAAATATGTAGAATGTTGATTTTCATAAAAATTGCCCCATGGATGACTTTGTTGTTATTAATTAGAAGAATATGTAAATGTTATTATATAATAGTTAATACTACAATTCACTCCACTAAAAATTGCTAAATTTTAAAAATAGCTCATTCTCAATTTTATTAAAGAAAAAAAAAAGATAAAATTAACACATAATCCCATGGAATCCTAAGAAGCAATAATAATCATTATCATAAATGTTACATGTGCATTTACTATGCTTTATCATTTCTTACCCTGTTTTTTCCGTGATTAATTTGTCATCTTAGCGCTAATACACAACAATCATATTCCTTATGCAGTACCTCTAATTCATGGTTCGTATGAATGTCATCATTACTAACAAAATAAATTTAATGGTTTGGCCAAACATGAACCCTCTTGCAAGTTATTATTTTGTTTAGGCCAAACAAAAAAATGAACTGAAAAGTAAAAGTTACTCGGAATTCTCTCCAGATATGTACATTTTGTGGTGTTTTAATATATTTCTATTGATATACTTTATTCGTTGTGATTGCATCTGAGTGATTTTCTTGTGCATTTGATGCATCAATTGATTTATGATTTTGCGTCTTTGTGGTGATGTCTTGCTTGTAGCTTGGCTGGAATTGAGGGGCATAATTTTTGTCTTCTTGAGAAGCTTATA
Organism: Prunella vulgaris; assembly: GCA_026898435.1. NCBI lineage: Eukaryota > Viridiplantae > Streptophyta > Magnoliopsida > Lamiales > Lamiaceae > Prunella > Prunella vulgaris. Next base: position 1,246,954 of record JAPKLY010000005.1, read on the forward strand.
GTTGAACTTTTCGCAGCAAATATATTAATGTTTTGTTATACTTGATCAGTGTTAGAATGTGTACAACATTTAAAGCTGGAAACTGTCATTACTGGTGTATAAATTGTGAAATGTGGTGTCTTTTATTTTGGGATTGATAAATTTAGTATTAAATGGAGATCGTAATTGTATATATTATTCAATTATGTATTGTAAACGTCCTTTATCTTCTGACATTGCATTAGAAAGTCAAACATCTTGGAGTTTCTTATTCTTCTGCTCTATTAATTGTATAAATGACTAAATAGATGACTGCTAAATTACATATATATTATTGAATTGAGAGAAGTTTTGCTACCTAGCTAATGTTTTTGCTTATTATTTGACTGACAGTGGCAAGAGCTTTGGAAGTATTGAACTTTACTCCCTCAAAAGTAAGACAATCCGAGCCATATATTCTCACTGGGACCCTAGCATTAGGAGAAGTGGAACTGCAAGCATTTTTATCAAGGTAATTAGCTCCATCTATGTGTTTTTAGATCTTGATTTTTTATTTCTCCCTTCTGATTTAAGCTTTGATGTCATTGTATCCGATTATTTCAGTGTCTGCTAAGTTAACTTTTCCCGCAGTTTTACTCCCGAGTATTAATAACATTCTCCGGTGCTGATTAAATTCTTTTGACTTCAACCAAAGGCCCAAACCTGAAATTAATTCCCTCCTCTGTGCTTTTTGGTTTACAACTCAGGAAACATAGCGGCGAATGGCGGAGGTGGCAGAATAATGTGTTTTGTGGAAGAAACTCCCGCATGGGCTCTCGCAGTAATTTATTTTGTGTTCATTTTTTTAGGCATTTTTATAGAATACTTGATATACATCTTGCTGGTCATGTAGGTGCTTATTTTTTCTTGATTCACAATTTAAATGTACATATCTTTTAGCACGTATATTTATGTATGTAATGGCTCAGAAAACATACGAAAGCTGCTCTCTATGTAGCAATAGAGATACTTAAGACACGTTTGTAGCACTTTTAGAGTTTGAACTGTTTTGGTACCATAATTTACATTATTACCTGCCACGCTGCCAATGTTAAGGGATGTAAATATATTAGACATTATTTCTATTATTTTATACTCAACCACGATAATTTCTTCTCTTCTTGAGAAACTTTTTCGTGTCACATTATTAGTTACGTCATCCTACCTCTGCTCGTTTAGCTAGAAAGAGAAAAAAAAAACATTAATTATTCGGTAAATTTACCATTCAGATATTAAATGGATAAAATTTAATATTGATGTTGCACTTAGATATGAGGAGAGGATTTAGGACTTTGGGGTTACATCTCCTTGGATATTAGAAGATTCACCTGTTTTATAAATGGAATAAGGTGTTCCAGTTTTGTGTAGTAATTCCTCTTACCATAATCTTTATTAAAATGAGAATATTTGGTATTTAATTTAATTCAATGCCGTTCATATTGATGTTAAAACTTGTTCATGGTCTATTTTATTTTTCTAATGAATAGTGGTTGATTTCTTCTTTGGGGTGGGTTGGCAGATACAATATGATAGCATGGACACGAGTGCAAATTTGGGTATACATAAGTATGTAATGTAATGGTCATATTTTAGTACTATTCTACGTCTACCTAAATCACAGCATTCTCAATATTTTCAGCAAACGTGAACTTCACGTTTTTAAAACTGTTTACACTTTACATAAGGTTCCGTTAGTTGTCGTTTGCAATAATGAGAACTTCCAACTCAATTATTGCCCACAGGTGTATCTCTTCAAATGCCTTTAATTACAGACATTATTTTAATTATTGCCTTCTTTTTCTTTAATTTTTATACGAAAGATTATTATTATTATTATATAAAAACACACAGTGACTTGTTCCACAAATTCCCGCCAAAACATCTAACATAATAAAATATTAATATTATACCCACCTATTAATATATAATACATATTACTCCAACATTTGCATATACTTCACATAGTTTAGTTACACTTATTCCGTTCACATTCATATCTATATATAAAATAAAATCATATTTATAATATGAATTCTATTATTTAAAAATATTTATTTATTAATTTTGATAGATAGTTGAATACTAGTATTTAAGGAAAAGTTCATTAGTATTTTAAATATTAAGGTCATTTCTAAAATTTTAATATTTCATTAATTTAAAAAAATTTATATATATATAATTAATTAAGAGATATTTACATATATATTATCTCTCATAAATTATATATTAATAAAAAATTTAAAAAATTAATAAATAATAATTAGTTGAAAATTTAAATAAATTTAATTTAAATTTATAACATATTTTATCTTATATTAAAATATTATCAATATCTAATTGTACATCACATAAAAAAATAATCTATACATATAATAACAAAATGTTGGGCCGAATTTGGCCCAACAAATTGTTATTAATTTTTTTTATTAAGCTCAATAATTTTTTAAAAGAAAAATATATATATCTTAAATGATAGAGTTTTTTCATCTTTTTCTAGAGGTATAGGTTCAATTCATGAATCTACATATTTATTTATTTTGTATATTTTCTAATTATATATATATTTTTAAATATATCAATGTAATTTTTATAGTAGATCTTATGTGAATATAGTTCATGATATGAATTACATTCTAATTATTTATACATTTGATAAAAAAAATTGACATGTTAAATATTTTTTCAAGACATGATACTTAAAATTAAATATTATGTTACTATATTTTTTATATTAATTAGATATATAATTTAAATAAAAAATTATAATTGTTATTCTTAAATAATAATATAATATCGTTTATATCGATACTCATGATGAAATTCTTAATGTGTATCATCAAATATTTTATATTTCAAAAATTTTAGACAATTTCATGATAATTTATTGGATGTTTTTTTTCTTGAGTGGGTATTATATATGGGAATAATACTCACGGTAACAATTTCTTGCACCATATATTGCACGCAGTAACACATACTTCAGCGTGTAGTGTTAGTTCATATACAGTGTGAAGTTAGTTAATATCGAGTGTGGTGTTAGTTCATTTACTGTGTCATGCTACTTGTGATATTTATTCATATAGTATAGTGTTAGTTCATAAACATGTGGTGTTAGTTAATATATAATATTTTATGTTATTTATCTCTATAGCAATTACATCTCAAGATACTTAGAATAAATTGTTGTTCACCATAAAATTTATTGTGTGTATCATTCACATAATACTTTTTTTTTTCTTTTAAAACTAACAATTGAGTTTCTTCACAAAATGTAGTTAAGAGAATAAATGCATATTAAAAAGAATTTCAATTAAAGACGAGTTTAAGATGGACAAAACATGGTTTCAAAATATGTTTAATGATATATTTTTGAATTTTTTTTCATCTTTTCAATCTAATAATTAAATATCTGTGAATCATGCACTTGAACAGACTAACTATTCACGAAATGTGCACACATAGAAACTTGTAGTGTTAGCTCATATCAATGTGAAGTTAGTTTATATAGAGTGTGATGTTAGTTCATATACAGTATGATTTTTTAGTTCATTTATTGTGTCATGCTACTTGTGGTATTTATTCATATATCATGTTGTTAGTTTATATATATTGTGGTGTTAGCTCATATATAATATTTTATGTTATTTATCTCTATAGCAATCATATCTCAAGATACTTAGAATAAATTATTGTTCACCATAAAATTTATTGTGTGTATGATTCACATAATACCTTTTTTTTAACTAACAATTGAGTTTTTTTCACAACATATAGTTAAGAGAATAAATGCACATTAAAGATAAATTCAATTAAAGACGAGTTTGAGATGGACAAAACATGGTTTCCAAATATGTTTAATGATATATTATTGATTTTTTTTATCTTTTCAATCTAATAATTGAATTTCTGTGAATCGTGCACCTGAACAGACTAAATGTTCACGAAATGTGCACACATAAAAATCATTCACGAAGTTTGTATTGAATGTGCATATATGGATAGTTCACAAAATGTGCACGTACAGATCGGTAATGAGAAGTGCACATATTGACCGCATACAAAATGTGCATGTATAGATAGTGCACAAAATATGCATGTACGGAACGTGCACAAAATATGCATATACAAAAACTACAAAAAATTAAAACCAACAACAATACACAAGTTATAAAAAAATAAAAGAAAAATGTGGATAATTTTTTTACACTTTATTCAACAACAAAAAATATACATATTTTTATTTAAAAATAACTATATAAAAGTTAATAGTATATATATTTTATATTTACAGATCGTGCACGTGCACAAATGATATACTAGTTTATATAATAATACAATAGTGGCTTCCATGACCCCACATTTGGTAGCACTACTCTTTTGACCTGCGTGTAACCACTTTAGAATTTTATGTGATAATAAAATATGGTAAAGAAATGGTTAATCCCTCTCACCATGCATGATGACATTCCGTCGGCCACTTGTAGAGAAATTGTATGGGGTAATCATTGGGGTGGAAAACGTGAAAGCAAGTCACGTTTCCACTGTTGCAGTACCAACTAACGGAAGCTACGGGGAGTTGATGAAACGGTTTAGAAAACGTGAACTTAGTTCACGTTTTTTCTTATACTAAGGCACCTCCATTCCACCTTATTTTTGTAAATTAAAGTAAAAAATACAATATATAAAAAAAACCCTCAATTTCTCTCTTGTCAGGGACGAATACAGAATTTCATCTTACAAAGGGCAAAATGTATGATGTGCAAAATTTTATTATTAAAAAAGAGCGAAATATTAAAACTTTTATAATTTCAAAGCATAAAAATTTTCACATGCATACTTGCATAGTAAAAAAATAATCTCTGTTGAAATAAACTGTATAAAATGAATTTTAAATTACGCAAATTATAGGGTGCACCAAAGTGCATGCCATTTACTTGGAATATTTTAATTTTATTTTGACTTTAAATTTGAAATTTTGAGAACACGTACTACATGCTGCACTGTGTGTTTCTTTTGGCAACTTGTGTACCGGTGATTTTATTTTTCGGGTATTGTTAATTGTTCTTGGGGTGTTATGGGTTATTTTTTGAGTATTTACTTAGACATGTTTTTGGGTATTGTGAATTTTTTTGGGATATTGATGTTTTGTTTTGTTTATTGTAAGTTGTTCTTTGAGTGGTTACTTAGACTTGTTTTTGGGGTAACGATGACTTGCTCTTGGGTATTAATTACCTAAATTTGTTTTTGTAGTTGTTCTTAGAGTATTGTTCAGTTGCTCTTCAGATATTTCAAATTTATTCTTTCAGTATTTATGCATTCCTTTATATGTGCTGCTTAGCTAACTAGCGTGATTCAAAATATGTGCAACTCTAATATCTATCTATCTATCTATCTATCTATCTATCTATCTATCTTTGTACATATTAATCCAAAAGGTATTGTTTTAATAAAATGACTAATTTAGAGTAAGATTTGGATAATAAATGAAGATGATATAATTAGGAAAAGACCATGAACCCATCAAATGGATATAATTCCTCAAATTAGGGCTAAAAAAATCCAAATGCAAAGAAATGTCCTGGATAAACTCCGTCCTCTTTTGGGACAACAACAACTCCACCTCCCTAGATCCGAATTGGAGAAATTTCCTCCTACACTGGCTCCACCGTTGGCGGCGAAAGATATTGATTGGTAGTAGTCGGGAGAATCACTCCCAGAAATGAGTGGAGCTTACATTGTATTGAATGCTTATTCTGGAAAACATGAAACTTATGAAATATCCTATCAATCTGTTGGCGGTTGGCAATTGACAATGGTCTTCGATCGAGTTTCTGGCGATGCCTTCTGCGCTTCGACCATGAAGTTCAATTACCCAGCGAGAAACATGCATGGGGCAGCAATTGTAGTCGTGAACCAGTGCATCTAAAATTTTGATAACGTATATTAATTAAGTTTAGATTGAAATTCGCTTTCAACATATTTACTCAATCTTTTCTCATAAGCTTCAAGTGAGCCTATTAATTTTGTCACCGATAAATTTTTTGTGTCTTTAGTTTCTTCAGTGGTGGTGACTATAATAAATCAAAAATATATTTGTTTAAATAACACACACATATTGTGATATATTTATATAAATAACGTATATATAGAGTAAAACTATAAAATAAAATATTCAATGTACAATAAATATATTTGAATTTATTTATAATAACTCTAAATTTAAAAAATATATTTTCTTTTTAAAAAAAAAATACACATCTGTAATCTTAATTTTTTAAATATAAAAAATATTTATTTAATTTTTAATGGATCCGTTCCAAAATTCTCTTTGCTCATTTGAATATTTGTTCACAATTTTTTTTTTCTTTTTAAAAAAAAGCGTGAAGATGATTTTAGGATAAAAGAGAGTAGCAATTATATAGTTTAGATCATGAATTTTGCGAGAGTTTTTAAATTTTAAGAAAAATATGAAAAAATTTATACATGAAAAATATATAATTATATATATATATATATTCAGAATCTTTTTAAATAGATCATTTAACTTTTTCTAATGTAATTCAATATATTTTTAATTTTTCTTGAGATAATAAGTATAATTTGTAAATTTAATTTTATATTTTATAATTTTTACAAGATATATATTCTGATTTACAAAAAATATTATTTGTTAAGTTTAAAATATAATTAAATATTCTCATTATTATTATTATTTGTTTGAAGGTATTTGGAATTTATTTATAGTATTATATAATATATTATTTATTTTTTTAAAAATATCTATTATTTTTAATGATGTGGATGTTTACCTGGACAATGATTGTTAAAATTCAAAATTTAAATTAAATTGCAATTTTAAAAAAATTGATGATTAAATATATATGCAATTTTTTTTTTCAAGTAATTAAGTATAGCGTTGATTTACCGTATTTAAAAACGAGAATATATATAGACCATATCTTTGATAAGCTTTTGTTAAACTTGTCTCCCAAGAAACCAATAAATTTAATGATCGTAAAACACTATAAAATCTTGCATATATAATATATATATATTATAGTGTCAACTAATTAATATTCATGGTGTGACAAATTAAAACCCTAGACGCCAACATGGTTCGACGTTTAGCCGTGATTCAAAATGCGTGCATCACTGCTTTCCGGCGGCGTTGTTTCTCCGGCGACAGGAAGCCATATTCCCAAATGGTCGGGGGTAAATTTGTGGAATCTAAAATCAGAACCAAGCAGTTGTCACCCAAAGCGGTAATTAATCCTCAAATTTTTTTTTCTATTTATTTAAAAAAAGAAAAAGCTGGATCTTGATCACACAAATTTTAATTTTGTATAGATGGCTGTAGCTCCACCGGAGTTTCCTTTTGCAATTGAGGACGATCCCAGTGATCTGAATAGCATCACTTTGACATTAAGGGAGGTTGATGCAGGTCAGAAAATTCAAGTGGAAGTACGCACTATTGATTATGTCTTCGCCGTCACTTACAGAAATATTAAAGTATATGTGAATATCTTCAATCAAAATGGACAAAAAATGCTGGGATTTGAGCTCACTTCCTCTGCTACCATCCGCAATATGTTTGTGTATGATCAATCATCCTCCAACAAAACCCGGCCTTTTTATTGTTGGAATTTTTGGTACGTCCTTCCTTCTAGCTTCTTTAATTCATTATACTAGCTAGGAAAATAATATATATATATATATAATTATTTGTATGTCTTAATTCCAATTTAAATAATTACACTATATTAATAAACTAACTAAATTTCTTTAGCAAAATTATTAAGTGGTACGTACGTAGTACCTATATATATAGTTAATTTATATATAAATTAATTAAAAGTATATAGTAGCTAGTATATATATATATTAATTGATTATATATTGCAATTTGAATGTTTACTGCATGCAGGGATATGGAGGGTAGTGATTTTGAAAGGTATTTAAGCAAGTATCTTGAAAGCAGGGGAATTAACAATTCCTATTTTGAATTCTTACGCGACTACATGAGCGCAAGAGCCAAACTACAACGTCTTTCAACTCTCACAGCCCTCAACAAATTTATTCAGGATTCATAATTAATTAATTAATTATTTCGTAGCTTAATTGGATTAATTTTGCAATTATATATATAATCTCTTTTGCTTTTTTGTACATCTCTGCTAGCTTCTAATTGAGAAAATTTTACTAGTATTAATTGAGCCCATGTGCATCTTGACAAAATATTTTTAATATTCATGTGCATTTTTAAGTAGTTATATTTTTTTGTTTGTACTACCCAATTAAAACTATCGTCGTTATACCACTAAAAAGTAAAGACAAAGAAATTAGATGAAAAAGATCAAAGAAAGAGTGAGTTATGTCCTCGTCTTTTAATTTAAAAAATCTAGCTAGCTTCTTTTTCACAGGACACCGGCCGGTTGTAATCTTCATAGCTTTGAACATTTTGCTTGAAAGGTTTCGTTGTAATTGCGCTCAGGTCTTTGATACAATTTGCAATTTAATTTCTTCCTGGATTTATAACGTTTTTCAGAATCATCATATTCTTCTTTCCAATATTAGCAGATTAGGAAACGACGAATCTTGTAATCAAACTCGAGGTACTCTTTTATGTGTGAGGTTTGCCAGACGACCTTGCAATGAATGAAGGAATTTTTGTTCATGCTGCAGGTCTATTTTTTGTATGAAAAGGTCCTTTCTTTTGCACCGATTGTCGTGATAATAAGGATGCCATGGAAGGAAAACGGCCAAGCAGATCAGTTAGAGTAGTATGTATGATTTAGCCCATTGTTTAAGCAGACTATATATTTTATATTTTGATCTTGATGATACACAAGGTTTTATGGATGAATAATAAGGTCCTGGCTTTTTTAGGAGGACAACTAAGTAAATACCCCAAAAACAATTTATAATAGTACTTAAAAAACAACTCACAATATCCCAAGAAGAAATCTAAATAAATACCCCAACAAGAAGTCTAAATAAATACCTCAAGAACAACTCACAGTACATCAAGAACAACTCTAAACAAATACACCAACAACTCATAATACCACAAGAACAACTTACAATACCCCAAGATCAACTTACAATACCCCGAAAACAAATCTAAGTAAATACTCAAAAAACAACTCACAATACCCCTAAAACAAGTGTAAGTGAATATCCAAAATATAATTCACAATACCCATAGAATAATTAATAATACTCCAAAAATAATTCATAATATCTCAATTAAAAAAAACTAATATATATATATATATATTATGAAGTATATAGTGTATATTTAAAAAAAATTAAAATTAAAATCTAAGGGATATGCATAAAGAAATAGAAACCCATTGGTATTCTAGGGTTTTTTTTTTAAATATTATAATTTTGATTGGTTGCTATGAAAATACAGTGATGTCTAAGGCGTTTATATTTTTAAGTAAAAACGTGAACTGAATCCAGGGTTTATCAGAACCAAGTCAATTCTGGGTTATCAGAACCAAGTCAATTCTGTTTGTTCCACCATAAAACGTGAACCATGGTCACGTTTACCTATAACTGATGGCACCAGAACTCTGACTTTGACCCAGGCTTCTTTTCTGGGATGATAAAACAAATATTAATGCCTTATACTTTAGTGCTTTATAATTGAGTGAGTGACCCGAATTTGATTCTCTTTGGGAATGAATAGGAGGGAGATATAAGGTTGGCTTGAAGATATGGGTGTGTGGAGACTTGACGAACTAACTACTAACCACTAACATTTACCGATAAAAAAAAAAAACTATTTAAATATTTGATGGATGAGTGTATTCATTTAAACCATTGTGACTGTATATTTAGATAGGAGAGAGACAGTGAATTCATCCATATGTTTGAACAAGAGAGAGAAAAGAACTTGTCAGCTTTTCAATTGTTTTAATTCATTAATTTTTGAATGTAATGCCCTTTACTCATTTTCCATTTTTATCTTCTTTTTATTTTTTAACTATGAAGAATCCTTATTTCATTTCTTCACCCATCCTGCGGCTAATTCCACTTTTAACTCCAAATTATATATACGGTGAAAAAGAAGTTATTTATATATATTATTATTTATTTAGATAGTAAATTTTTAAAAATATATATCCAATTTAATATATAGAAAATTCTTTAAATTCGTCTTTAAATTAATAATGTGAAAAACATGTTTTTCTTTTTAAATTTACCCTGCCCAATGCTCGATCAATTGTTCATAATTTATGTCCTTAAATGAATTAAATAGCTATTATTTATGTAAAATTCACATATAATGAAATGTTCAAGTGGTTAGAATTTTGGGGCATTGAATTATTATTTTAATATAAATTTTTTAAAAATTTGAGCGGTGTACTTTTTAATTTTTGAATGTTCTTATAGTATTTTAATATTTTGTAATATTTTTATGTAAATGTTGCATTTAAATTTTAAATCTTCTAAATGTTTAATATAATATTTTATTTGAATTTTTTAATTATCAAATATCTTATAATTAATTGTTATATTTATTTTAATATTATTGATTAATAATATCAATATTTAAGATAGATTTAATTATATAATTAAATATATAAATAAAATGAAATATGTTAATAGTAGGACCCACAATATTAATATAAATAGATGAATGAATGTGAGTATGTATTTAAAAAAGTAGATGTTTAAAAAGAGATGATGTGGGTAGGGATGACAATGGGGCGGGTTTGGGACGGGTTTGACCTGTCCCAGGACCCGCCCCGCCAAGAATTTTTAGGACCTGAGACCCGCCCCGCCCCATCCCATGAACCCGGCGGGTTTTACCCGCCCCAACCCGTCTACCCGCCTATTTTCTATTTTATTTTATTTTTATCATACATATCAGATACATTACACAAAATATAACAAATTTTAAAATATAACATTAATATGCATATGAATGATTCAAACAACAATAAATATGCAAAATAATCCACTCCAAGTTTCAACTTATTAACTCTAAATATTTAAAATCACACATATATTTTTCATTGAAATTAAAATAATAAAAAAATTAATAAACTCTAATTTGTACAATTTTTTGCTCATGAATGCACATATCTAATTTCTAATAATTTTTGCTCAAACATGCATGTATTTTAATTTTCCGTAAAAAAAATTCAATTATAAATGGAACTGAATTTGCTAAAAAAAAAAATATAACGAAAGTAAATCTTTTGAGATCTATATCTTGACTATTTCTTTTCTTAATTTGCGGCTCCTCATAAATCTACTCAAATTTAACAAATTTTATATTTAATTTATTGTTTAATTATCTTAAATTTAATAATATTTATCTAAATTCTAAAATTTTCTCATAATAAAAAAAATTTGATTCTAAGATTAACGAAGAATTGGTCCCATTTCAAGTTTTCCTCCCTCTCTAATTAAAATATTTTGACATTTTACAAAAAATGAATAGAATATGTTGGTGATTAATCAATATTGAAAAATAATTATTTAATTCATATGCACAATAATATCATGACAACTCTCTCTCTCTTTCTTTATGAGGCGCATAACGAAGATGAATGCATGACTTTGGTAAGTGATAACATTTCTCCCCTCCGGACGGCGCCCTCTCTTTTTGCACAAGAATGGCACTCATGCTTAATTTGATAAGATTGGTAAAAATAACTATAAATTGAATTTTTTTTTAAAATACAATATTTGAATAAAAAAACCCAGTTTCATTTTAATTAAAAAAGAAAAAGAGAATTGTAGTTAATTTTTTTATAAAATGCATGCACGCTACCACTAAAATGTGTTTAAATACATTTATTTTTTTTCCGACCGTTGGAGAGAAAGTAAGTGTGTTCCTTAAAAAAAAAGTAAGTAAGTAAGTATGCATATTGATGATGCACAAAAAAATAAGACAGTTAAAGTATAATATAAAAAAAAAATATTTTTCTTTAGCTCAAATTTCAGAAGCCTTCACGTGGGTTGGTAGGAAGCGTGAAAGGGAATCAAGTTTTCCAACGTCAGCAAACATATCTCATCTCAAAATTACTATATATTCATAACTACGAATTAAAAATGCAATATTAAAAAAAAACCGGTATTCTACCACCGGACGACATTTACGCGAGGCTTTTGTCCATTACAGAAAATTCTCCACTGCTGTCTCCCATTAAATTCGAGCCCACTGACAAAACATAAATAAGTATTATTGATTCTCAACTAATTTTTAGAATTTAACATAATATCTTTATCCAATTATATAATAATGTTTTTTTTTGTCAGAAAAAAGATTTTATAACATAAAAGGTATAAGGAGTACCCACAATTCAAGTACAGAAAGTTTTTGATAATCTCACAAATATGACCTGAAAATAAACAATTCACCAAGACAACACCTAGAACATACTTATTTCTGAAAAATACTTGGATTCTTCGCCCAATCCTCGAAAGATCCGGAAGCATCCTTGTAACCTTTAGTAAAAAACCAACTCCAAATGCACGCCTTAAGTTCATCTAATAATTCCTTGGCATCAAAAGAATCCTTACGAAAAATGACTGCATTTCTTTTTTTTCCACAGGATCCAAACCGCACATAACCATATACTAATTGCAAGATTTTTACCATCCTTTCCTTTGATTAAACTACTAAAGAGAAGTAGATTCCTCGTCGGGTCTGATGGTAAAGCCACTTGATGCCCCAACCACTCAATACAACTCATCCAAAAATAATAGGAAAAAACACAATCAAAGAGGACGTGAGAAACCGTCTTTGTTGCATTGTTACAAAAGATACAATTTGGATTAACCTGAGTGGGCAGGGCATTTCGGCTATTAATGTTACATGTCTATTTAAGTGGATGGTCTTATTCGTTCGATCGATTTTAAAAGTTAATGTGTGTATTTGTAAAATGAAAAAGTTTATGGTACAATTTATACTAAAAATATTACTTCATGAGGATTCAATATGTAATAAAATAGTTTAGATCCAATTTTTATATTTTTCATAATTTAGTTTCTAGATTAAGTAAATACCTAAAATCAATTTATAATATTCAAAAAACAACTCACAATTAGGGGTGGAGCAAATACCGAAAATACCGGTATACCGTACTTACCATACCGAAAAATACCGAATTTATCGAAAATTTCGGTATACCGAAAATTTCGGTACGGTATGGTACCATACCGATATTTTCGGTACGGTATCGGTATAGAATTTTAAAATTTTTGATATACCAGTATATACCGAAATACCGAAATATTTTCGGTATAAACCGGTATACCGAAATATTCCGGTATACCGATTATTTTCGGTATCTCGATATACCGGTATATACCATTTTGGTAATTTAATATTAAATTTAATTTTATTTAATTAAAATTATACTTGATTTATTTCGGTATGGACCGGTATGGGTAGGGGTGTAAATGAGTCAAGTCGAGTCGAGTAGTAATGAGCTCGAAACTCGACTCGAAAGCAATACTCGAAACTCGACTCGAACTCGATCGAGCTTGATTTTTTTAGCTCGAGCTCGACTCGATTAAGAACTCGACAAACTCGAGCTCGGCTCGACTCGACTCGATAATTTTATTATTTAAATAAAATAAAATATTAAATATATTTTAGCTCTTTTTTTTTCTAAAATTAAAGCTCGACTCGACTCGAGCTCGATTACTTTATTTATATATTAAAAATAATAAAAAATATTAAATATTGTGCAAGCTCGATTAGGCTCGCGAGCCTCTCGAGCCGAGTATTTATAAACTCGAACTCGAACTCCACAGCTACTCGAGTAGCTCGAGCTCGAGCTCGACTCGATTTGGTTCGAGTCGATTTCGATCTTTTTACGAGTCGAGCACGAGTAGATTGCGAGCCGGCTTGACTCATTTACACCCCTAGGTATGGGCGGTATACCGACACAGTCGGTATTTCTGTATAGATCGGTATATATTGAAATATAGGTACGGTATGGTATACCGAAATTTTTGGTACGGTATGCGGTATGCATTTTTGGTGTACCGAAATTTCGGTATACCGAAATCCGGTATACCGAAAATTTTGGTACGGTATACGGTACGGTACGATACGGTATGCCACCCCTACTCACAATACCCCCAAGAAGAAATCTAAACAAATACCCCAACAAGAAGTCTAAATAAATACCTCAAGAACAACTCACAGTACCACAAGAACAACTCTAAACAAATACACCAACAACTCATAATACCCCAAGAACAACTTACAATACCCCAAGAACAAATCTAAATAAATACTCAAAAAACAACTCACAATACCCCTAGAACAAGTGTAAGTGAATACCCAAAAATAATTCACAATACCCATAGAATAATTAATAATACTCCAAAAATAATTCACAAAACTCAATTTTAAAAAACTAATATATATATATATATAATGCAGTATATAGTGTATATTTTTTAAAAATTAAAATTAAAATCTAAGGAATATGCATAAAGAAATAGAAACCCATTGGTATTCTACCACCGGACGGCATTTACGCGAGGCTTTTGCCCATTACAGAAAATTCTCCACTGCTGTCTCCCATTAAATTCGAGCCCACTGCCAAAACATAAATTAGTATTGTTCATTCTCAACTTATTTTTAGAATTTAACATAATATCTTTATCCAGTTATATAATAATGTTACCTGTCTATTTAAGTGGATGGTCTTATTTGTTCTATTTTAAAAGTTAATGTGTGTATTTGTAAAATAAAAAAGTTTATGGTACAATTAATTATACTGAAAATATTAGTTCAGGATTCAATATGTAATTATAAAATAGTTTAGATCCAATTTTTATATTTTTCATAATTTAGTTTCTAGATTATAATCCAACTAAATCTTTTTTAATGGAAATTTTCAAAGAAAACCTTTTATGGAAATTTTAGATTCACTCAAAACACATATATCTGGTCAATTAAGAGTATAAATAATATCATTAATTAAAAAATAAAAAATTAAGATTAGTGAATTCATAATATTGTTAGTAAATATCAATAATAATTTATATTTTAATTATTCATATATAATATAAAAATACAATATTATACTCATTTCGTTTCGCTGGAATTTGCACTTTCTTTATTTTGGACATGCCACACAAATTTGCACGCTAATAAAAAATAAAACATCGATTTACATAGACACTTTTATAATATACACATGTTTATTCATATGTTATTATTTTATTTAAAAATATTATATATATATTTTTTAAAAAGTGTAGCACCTGGTAGGTGCAAATTCCTTTGTTTAAGTTATGAAGTTCTAAAAAAAGATTAATGTATTAAATATTTTATTGTTTAAACAGTAATAAATTATAGTATTAAGGGGCAGTTGCAATATGATATATTTTAAAGCTCCATTTTCAAATTGATACAATATATCGGAAAAAAAATTTATTATTCAACTCATGTTTACTTTATTATGCAAAATTTTTATACCAATTAAAAAATATTTAAAAATGTAACCATTTGAAATTATTCACGATATATTAACATATCTATTGCAAACTCAATCTTAAATGTATATTAACATAAATTTTAATAATTTGATTTAGAAAAAAACATAAATTTATATATGCAATATATATAAATATAATATATAATTTATTAATTAATTGAAAAATAAAATGCAAAGACTAATTATTATATGTCGGTCAAACTTTGCGATTTTCAAGAAACTTAGTTAAATATTCTTCCAAGATTGATGATTTATATGGCGGTCAAATTTCTTGATTCTCAAGAAACTTAGTTAAATATATTCTTCCAAGATTAATCGATCTTTTCCTTTAAATTGCCCTCAAAATATAATTAAAATTACCATATCCTCAAAAGTGGTGAGAAAAAAAATGGCAATGTGTTCATTGATGATTCGTATAGGTGCTTTCCGTAATCTCACACTTTCTGCAATCCTCCATCATTCTACTAATTTCTCCACCGTCACCGGCAAATTTAAAATCAAATTGGTATTTTAATTACAAAAAATTCTATGTTGTTCTTCTATTCTATTTAATAAATAAATATGATACGCATTTTATTTTTTAATCAAGTAATATATGAATAGATATATGTACTTTTTTGTAGGTCTGCACGTAAAATAATATTTATTTATTTTTTTAAAGTGTGCAACGAATTTTTTAAAAAAAATATACAAATTTTTTGGTGGGGGATTAGTATGTAATTTCGGTTTGAAACTAATGAATATATTGCAGATGGGTGAAGGGGCGCGTGGGTTTCCAATAATTCCATGGAGTACATTTTCAATTTGTCATCAGCACTTTTGCAGTGATGCGGAGAGGCAAAAGCATGATGGTGAACTAGTCAACTTTCTTAAATCTCAAATCAAGTTGAAGCACATGTCACTAGAGACACCTGTAAATCTCCTCTCTCTCTCTCTCTTATTTTCTTTATTGTTAATTAATAATAATATAAAAAAAAGTATTATATATATAATATTACTTTTGTTTAGAGCAATACTATTAAGTTTACAAGCAATAGTATTAATAAACTAGTATTATTTCCTCCGTTCAATAACTTTAAAATGATATATATTATAGATATAATTGTGAATCCATAAATAAAATATAATTATTTATATGAAAAAAAATACTACCTTTGTTCTCTAAAAAATTGTGATATTTTTTGGGATACTAATTTTAAGAAAAAATATAATAAATAGAATATATAGAATAAAGATTTTGAACTAGAGATTATGAGAGTGGAGATTTAAAAAAATATTTTTATTTTAAATATATATAATTTTTTTTATAGAATAAATTAAAAAGAATATATGTAAATTTTTGTGGGATAGAGACAGTAGCTCCAAAACACATTGGTTTTACTAGGAGCAATAGGAGTATTATATATACTTTGTGAAAATTAATACTAACTTGGTTGAAATTAATTAATTATGTAGAGGAGGGCTGCAATCCCAAATGAGTTCCCTTTCACAATTAATAAATTAGAGGAGGAGGATGATAATCTCATTTTCACAAGGGAATTTCATGGGGAGAAAATCCAAGTGGTTGTGGTAGATGATCATTATGAAGATGATGACTGTACTATTGCCAGCTGGCAATCTGTTAAACTAACGGCGACGGTCATCAAACAAAATGGCAAATCTTCCGAATTTAAGGTTTCTGCTTTTGCTGACAAAATTGAAGTCCACTCAGTGCTACTTAAAGAATCCGGCCCAGCTCCATTGCTAAGCTTTGGCCCATACACCCTGTACGTTTTTTATTTTAATTTTAAATTTTCTTATATAATAATTAATTAATTAATAATTTTTTTAATTTCTTTTTGTAAAACAGAATTTTTCTTAATTTGTAGTAGTATACATGTTTTGATTATTAAATTTAAGGTGTACGTGCAGGGAAGACAAGGGAGATTTGCAGACGGCGTTGAGCGAGTTTCTTGAAATCAGAGGCATAGACATAACTAATTGTAAATTATTTTACAAGTGCATATGCCACACAAACAGAAAAAAGCCTCTGGCAGCCCTCAAAATTCTTACTAATTTTGTTCGGGAGTATATTTAATCTCTTGGATATATATATTGTGCATGTGTCACTTTAATGAATTAATTTAGTAATCGGATATTAATTGATTCATATTTAATTCTTTTCCCTATTCGTTATGGCCTTTGCATGTCTATTAATTAAATAGAATAAATTAATTATTGTTGCATTAGTTTTTGTAGAAGTAAATATTTTTCATGCAATGTAACACATGTATGTTACATTGTATGTGTAACGCATATTTGTTCTTAATAAAAATACATTTTATTTTATAGTAACACATATATACTCATATAATAACACAAATTGAGGAGCAAATATGTGTTACAATTAGAGTAAATGTATATTACTGCAAATGTATGTTACAATTATAGTAAATGTGTGTTATAATTAGAGTAAATGTGTGTTACTGCAAGATCAAATGTGTGTTACTGTATATACAAACATTTATTTATCCTTAGAAAAATATATATTATATTTTATATAACATATATAAGGTATTAAATGATTTATTAGTACATGAATAACATATTATTAACATAAATCAATAAAGAGAATAAAAAATAAATTAAGTGACACATATTTATTCTTGTAAAAATGCATATTTTCTTTATAGTTACTTGAAAAGTACAAAATTTTATTTTTTATGACTTAGTAACACATATTTTACCTAATTGTAACATGCATTTGCCCAAATTGTAACATATCTGTGAGCGAAAAAACATGGAATTACAAGTTGCGCGAATTTTGAAAAAAATGTTCAAATCCAACCCGATTCGGTTTAGACCAGCTAATTTTTAAAAAAGTAGATATTTCTACAGTAGAAATTTCTACACAAGTGTTGCTCTTTATTTTATTTATTTATTTATTTCATTTAACATATGTTCTTCCTCTTTGTAGATATTTCTAGAATTTTCTTTACAAAATAGAGAACAACTACAAAAGCCTCTATTATTCTATTGTACTTTTTAAATTGCATCATGTTCTAATACTCCTCATTGATGCATATTTTCGTGACTCCAATCTTTTCTCATAGTATATCTCAAACTTTCTGCATGGTAGTGCTTTTGTAAAAATATATGTCATCTGCTCAATCTTACAATATTCTAACTTGATTTCTTTACTAGCTTCTGCTTCACAAATAAAGTGGTATTTGATCTTTGTATGTTTAGTTCTATTGAAAAACACTGAATTTTTTGTCATAGCTATTACAGACTTACTATTGCAATAATTGCGCTCCCATATTTTCAAGTATATATTTTAACCAAATTACTTGACTAGTAATCATTGATCGGAATATAGAAAAATAATAACCATGAAAATAAACATGGAAAAATATGAAAAATTATTATATATTCCTCCTTTTCGAGCAAACTAGAGGGGCTCTCAATATGTTGTTCGTCAATGTAAATTTTTTTACACAATTCTTCATCTTAAAAAAAAGTTACAGAGCTTTTGTCAGATCATCAGATGTGTCAAATAAACACAAGATATTTAATTTCGCAAACAACATGCATTGTCTTCTAAAATTTCTAGTTCAATTTTAATATACAGATTTACCACATGTTTTAAAGTAAGGTAAGATATAAATGCTAAAGTGAAAAAAAAAAAAAAAAAACTCTGGATGATTAATTAACCCATAAAAAAGGAAAATGCTACGAAAATTTATATAAAATAAATTAATTTAACACCGTTCTACAAAGAATAGGTGAATAATACTTACAATAACAATTTCATGCATCCACATATTAAATTTTATTAATTTATATACAATATTTTATGTTAATGTTATTTATCTATATATTAATCAAATTTTAAAATACTTAAAATAAATTATTGTTCATCATAAAATTTTGCCTGCTTGGTTGGGGGTAATGAGGGTGGGGTATGAGAATGAATGGGGATTAATGAATTCATTTCTATTAGGAGTGTTTGATATTATTTGTTATAAATAAATGAGATCATAAAAACAAGTTAAAAAGAGGATAATCACTTAGTGATTGCTCCTTAATGATACCCATTAAGGATTGCAACTTAAATTTATACCAAACGCCCCTTAATGTGTGTAAAATTCATATAATACTTTGCCATCTATAAATTCTAACTTTTAAATTTACCAAATATCCCAATATCAAAATGATAACTTGAATAAAAATTGATTTTTGGTGCAGCACCAAATTAAATTAATAAATGTACGAGGACAAAAATATTATCATTAATAAAGAAGAATTAATTAGGTATGATATCAGGTGGACATGGCAAATTCCTTGAGTTTCTTCAAGAAAAACAAATGCTCACGATCTCTTCTTTTGGTCATATATTCAAACAGAAATGCCCCCATGGAATCCTCAAGCCCTCTCACTCGAAGATACTCCCTCCAAAACTTCTCCCCATCAAACAACATCTTCATGTCACTACATATACATATACATACATAAATATCGTGTGTTAAAAGATTAAAAATTACTATATAACAAGAGACAAAATTTATTAATGGAGTCTTCCCACATTTTAGATTTTATTTTTTTGAAAATTTAAATTTACTCTTGTTATTTATTTAGTTGGTCCAATTTTGATGTTTAATTGATAGTTTATGAGTCTAAATTAGAATTTAGGGTGACTTAAGTATTGGTTCAAAAAAGTGACTATATTTATAAATTGGTTTACAATATTTGCACAAAAGTGTAATTTTTTTCCTGCACGGAAGTATAATTTTTTCCTGCACAGAACCAATTTGTAATTTTTGTCAATTTTATGAACCATTTTGTGATTTTCCCTAGAATTTACCTAGCTAGATCCTAATTTTATTTATGGAAGGAAATTGAATTTCAAACTCAAATTAAATAACAACATACTCTGTATCGTGCTTCTCTTGGGCTTTGAAATAAACTTGGTTGACATGAAAACCATCATAATCTACACCGGAAGAAATGGTCAATTTTGACCCATTATTTGCTTTGGAGATGTACGCAAATAATCCCACAAAAGTATCTTTGGGGTGGTGTGGGCCATACACCTCCAATGTTATTCTCTCTCCGCCGAAGCCCCTCTTCAATAAGATCCTATCTTTCCCCGGAATATCTTCGATTGTGAACGGAAAATCGCACGGCGGTTCAGCCATCTGCTTATATATATATATATATATATTTTTTTTTTGACAATCATCAATTAATTAGCTTCATCGGAAACCCAAATTATTCATTTATACAAAAACTTGTTATTAATTATATACACTTTAATTTTACAGTTAAAAATATAAAATAGAAATAATATATATATATAAATAATTAATAATGATAATGTATCCGTTACGAAAAATTCACATGAAATCTACTAAAAGAGGGGGAAGTGAGGGAGGGCGACGATACCGATTTGATTTTAAATTTGCCGGCGACGGTGGACAACTTAGTATAATGGAGGCTTTTTCCGCCCACAACAGCTTTACGAATCAATGAAGACGTTGCCATTTTTCCCCGAGGAGGATATATATGGTTAATTTATTTACTTTCCGGACAATTTAAAGGGAAGTCGGATTATTCTTGGAAGAATATGTAACTAGGGTTTCTTGAGAATCCAAGTAAAGAAAAAGGAATTTTGACCGCATATATATAAACAATCTTAGCATTTTATTTTTCAATTAATTAATTATTAATTATATAATTCATAAATTGCAATTATGTAATATATATTTAAGAGTAAGTCTCTTGTGCACCAGTTACACCGTGCAACTCAAGTTCATTTTTGAAAAGTTAAATAAAATACTATTGAAAAGTTAAACAAACTATCACTGAAAAAGTTAAACCATTAAAGATACACTTTTCAGTAATAACATGTGTAACTTTTCAATAATATTTTGTTTAACTTTTCGTAAATGAACTTGAGTTGCACGGTGTAATTGGTGCATACAAGACTACGTCATATTTAAAATTCCTGTTTCAAAAAAAAAAGATGGAAAAAGTTCTATAATTCCCGTTACAAAACTGCCGCCCCTTTGACGCTATTATTTTTTAGGGTAAGTTCCATGTGCACCAGTTACACGGTGCAACTCAAGTTCATTTTTAAAAAGTTACACAATTTATTACTGAAAAGTTACACTATAAAAGATACACTTTTAAGTAATAACATGTGTAACTTTTCAGTAGTATTTTGTGTAACTTTTAAAAAATGAACTTGAATTGCACCGTGTAACTGGTGCATATAAGATTAATCCTATATATTTTTTTTGGTATTCAAAATATGATCTACATTAGTTGCTTTTTCTTTTTTTAAATTCAAAATCTTCTCTCGGTTCATTTTATTTTGCCATCTTTTTTCTTTTTTGCATTCAAAATATGATTTTTTTAGTTAAAATTTTATATTTTTGAATTTTAAAGTTTTATTTTGTTTATTTAATTTTAAATTTGAATGTTTTATATATTTTTTTTCAAAATTTTTAAAACAATTGATTATTAATTTTTTCTATTTTTATTTTTTATTATATTAATATTCAAATTTTATATTTTTCATTATTTAATATCGAATATTATTTTTCAGAATTTATAGTTTTTCTCCTTTTTTCTGGTATTAAAGTTATATCCATATATTTAATAAATATTTTCATATATGCATTTTTTGGATTCTGTATATATATTTTTTAATTTTAACATATGCATTTTTTTTATTACTGTACAATAAGTATTACACATTTCTGAACACCTCTTTGTAAATAACATTTTTTGTGTGATTGCATGATTTTTCTTCATCATACAGACAAAGTATTTTCAATTCACTTTTGCTCCTGACCCTGGAGATGGCAACATATAGCTGTCCATGTGTAAAAACAAGCTTCGGCAGGTAAACATCCACATTTGATAGCGACTGTCCCTGACTTTTATTTATCGTCATTGTGAAACACAGAACAATCGTAAATTGTCTCCTCTGAAAAGTTACATGTGATGCTTGATCAGACGTATTGAGAAGCATTCGTGGAATGGGTGAGTTTTTTTACCACGTAGTATTCTTTCTTCGTGATCAGATTGTTGTTGGATATCAGATATAAAATCGTACTGTGGTGCCGTTACTTGAAGTGTAGTAGATCTCCTCATTTCCGTGTAATGGTGGAAGACAATTTTGTATGGGTGTTTGGTATGCAATATCGGTCCTTCAGGTTTTTCAACAACAAAATTATACAATTCATCTGTTTGTCCTTCCCGAACAATATGCTCAAACCTCTTTATTAAATACTTTCGTATAGTCGCTTGTATTTTAGTCCCCTACATAAAAAAAATGTATTAACTTGTGTGTCTGATTATTTTTTATGAAATCATAACAAATATACATTAAAGGTGAATATTTGTGTGAAGAAAACTTACTTGTTCGTCTGATAGTATTATTTTCAAGAAAAAAAAAATTTCCATCTCTTGAGAGGACCATCCAAGAACGTGCTACCTTCACCTTCACTCTCCATGTTTCCTTGTTTGAAGTAATTTCATGTAACAGAAAAAAGTTGGTTGACATTATGTGTAAGAAAAAATTGTGAAAGGATTCCAACTGTTGCAGAATGTAAGTGGAACGTTGAATTATAAGTGTATTGAATCTGCAGGAAAATAATTTTTGATAAAAAAAATTCTGCGTTTTTATTTTTTTATTTTTTGTAGTTTATGTGGAGACCTAATAACCTACAACCTAATAACCGTAAGTAATTGCTGTTTTAAAATAACTATAATTTTGGAAATTCAATTTATTTTTTTAATTTGTTGGCAGTTTTCCTTTTTTCTTTTTATTTTATGTGGAGATTCCACCACTTGGGCAACCATAGGTAAATTTAGTTTTAAAAATAAATTATGTTTTCAATATATTATTAAAATTAAAATTATAGTGTTTTCAAATATTTTGTTTTGTTTATTTTATAAAATAGATGTCAAAGTATTGTAAGTAGTGATAAATTAAATGTGTACATAAAGTTTTCAAATGTTATAAGTTTTATTAAGTTGACCAAATCCGTCGAGCGCTTCAATCCATTTTCGTTTTAAATGGTTATGGAATTATATTTAGGATAATTTTAATGTGATTGTGCAATTATATAGAATTTATGAAAAATAATGTAGGGATTATACCGAAAATTGAGTTCTCATGCAGAAATTTGAAAAAGATGACATGAAGAAATTAATTGTTGGTTTAAAATAACTAAGATTTTGAAAATTCAAAAAAAAAAATTCGGTAGCTTTTTTTTTTTTTTTAAAGATTTATGTGGAGGCTCCATAACCCACCACTTAATCAACCGTAGGTAAATTTAGTATAAAAAGTATATGTTTTTGATATATTATTAAAATCATAATTTATCCAACCAGGTGGGTTAGCTCACCTGGTCACTAGGATTCTCACTTGAGTGAGTGACCTGGGTTCGATTCCCTTCGGGAATGAATTAGGAGAAGGAGATATAAGGTTGACTTAGAGATATTCTTGGTATGTAAGGGACATACGAGTGTGAATCAATCTGCAGGTGTGGATAACGAAGAACCTCCTATTGACATGGAAATCAACAGTGAAACCCCCCAGTATTTAAGACAAATACAAGCAAGAATGCGGAAAAGAAAAAAAAAATGGGAATTGAATTATCATCAAAGATAAATTCAGTGATATTTTAGGACAGATGAACAAATCAATAGATGTTTGCATGATAAATGATCATGATAAATTAATTATGTGAAGGGACAACTTAACTAAACTTTGTTCATCACTTGTTTTGATTAAACTTATTTAAATTTTATTCACCACATTTTATTTTGTCGATTTGTGTACTTGAACCTATAACTAAGTCATATTTTTTATTGGGTCATATGTTTTAAATTGACAACCTAGCAGAACGTCTTGCAAATCGTCTACCTTTAAGTATTTAACATCTTTACAAGTATTGAATAATTTAGTATGTTATACAAGTATTGAATGTCTTATGTGTAATTGTTCTCATGCATGATAAGTTGAGATTTGTGAGAAAATATTGTGTTTTAAATTTTAAATAATTATTTTATAAAAATAATTTTGCTTGTAATTATTCAACTTATTCTATTATGATCTCAATGGTTTGATTTTATATTTTTCCAATTAATCTCACACCATTTTGAAATTTTTTGAGTCAGAGAAAGAAAAATAATTGAGATTGATACAGATGAACAATGAAAAAAAGACTTTAATCATGTAAAAAGTTTATTTAAGACATGGACGAAATAATATTGGCATGCAGTAGTTCGAGGGCCTAGGTAATTATATGCATCCACTTTTGTAAGTAGTGCACACGCAAGATGAAAACACACATTAATTATGTGACAAGTACAAGTATCAAAATAACCCTTTTACAAATTCAGTGTTTAATTTCACATATTACAAGAGTGCACCAACCTTGTTCAAAGAATACATTGCACGAATCATTCTTTATTCTCCTCGGAAAAGACACCAATTTAATTCCAAAATTTTAAGATTTCAGCAGTATGATCGATGTTGTATGTATGTAATTAATCAAAACAAAAAGATATTAGGATACAAAGCAAACTTCCTTCTTTTTCTTTTTTTTATACTTTGAATAGAATTATTGTGTGTGCATCAAATTTATTTTTTTTATATGAAAAAAGGGTATTTATGTTTTTTTTTTTAACTATTAAAAATTATGTGTGGGTGCATATAACCTAGGCCTAGTTCGAGGGCACTTGTGAAAATTGAGAAGGCCCATATAGATGTCCGAGAATCGAGGCCCATTGTCAATTAGGCGTAAGCTGTTATTGTGGAAGAGGACCATGAGTTCCAGTCCATTTCTTTGGAGGGCCAACTGTGTATCCGCATGAATTTGCACACTTTTTTTATTTGGACGTCCCACACAAATTTGCACACTACTAAAAAGAAAGCATTGATTTACGTGTACACTCACAAACTTTTACACATATTTACCCATATACCACTACTTTATATATAAAATTATTTTTTCTTAAAAAATGTGTCGTCCCGTAGGGTGCAAATTCCTACGGGACGGAGGGAGTACTACTCTCTTTATTCACGAAATAATTTTGAGTAGGTCTGAGTTTATATGAACTCGTATCACTATTATTTATATATATTATCACTGTTATAAAAATATATTTAACTTTTTAACAATGATAGTGTATATGCATAACAATGATAGTGAATACATATAACAATGATAGTGTATACACACGGATTAAAAAAAAGTAGAGTATGTGAGTGTGAAATTAATTAATAAAAATATAAAAAGTATATTTTATTGACTTTTGTGAGAGTAAATTTCTACCGAATTGTCTTAATAAAATTTTAATTATAAACCTTAATTTTTATCAACCGCGTATCGAAACAATGATTAATTAATAAATTTTTTATACAAAAATACTAATTAAAAAACACAAAATATTCGAAATAGATTAAAACAACATATGAACGATGGAGTAATAAAAAAGATGGTTAGCTGATTCCATATTAGTTCTTCTACTTATTCACCTGTACAAATTAATTAAATATTAATTGATAAAATTATAGAATTATAGATAAATAAAGTTCAATTATATATTGAATAGCCTTTATTCTAATATTTATAATATAAAGTCAAACCTAACACTTATAGAATAGTGTAGTTTTAAGGATAAAGTGGGACCCAGTTTAAAGTTATTAACTTTTTTATACACATGTTATAAGGGTATATAGGTCTTATATTATGAAGTGGGTATAAAAAAAATTCAAGTTAGATGTGGGTAAAATAAATTTTTAGAAGTTCAAAATGGGTATTTTATGGTATTTTCACTTTTGTTTTTAAGGTGGGAAAAAATAGTTGGGATATCCCAAAATAAAAAATGTGGAAAAAAGAGTTGGGACAGAGGGAGTAGTTATAATAGTCACTCCATATGTCCACGAAATTATTTTCGCTTGGAGTAGTGGCACGGGATTTAATGAAAATTAATATTATATTAAAATGGTAGATAAAGTAAGGAAAAATGAAGGTATTGTGGGGTCTAAATTTTTATTTTTGAATGTATATTGTTTTTAAATTAATAAGGAAAATTTTTTTAGACAAACAAAAAGAAAAAAATGAAAAATTATTGACAAACATTTGTATGAATCCGAGTTCACGGTGAACTCGATGAACTCGGGTAATAATTGCTATCACTAAGAAAAATATATAAACTTTTCTACTAAATTGTATTGTAAAATGGATCACAGATAAACAAGTTTCACATTGTATATGCTCCCGAAAAAATTCTTCCAAAATAGCTTGCCGACTCAAGAATTATTCAGCAAAAGACATCAGAATACAGTCGAACACAAAAAAGTAAAGTAAATAAAAAGCTTTATTTCATCATCTATAAATACATCACAAGACAACAAATAAATAAATAATACAAGTCTATAACAGGGTGAAGCTGAAAAATGTACGTATACGAAAGCCCTCTAACTTTCAAAACTATACCATGCAACAAGCACACATGTATTTTAGCTGAAAGAAACAATATACAAAGCATAAGAGAAAAACAATGAGATGGAAGTTCATATTCAAGCTCCATGTCTTCAGCTCATCTGCTCAGCACATGGCTCGGGGATGGATATCCCATCAATCGATGAAGTGGGGAAGTCGACGATGGTTCCACTTCCTCGATTTCTGTGGTAAATTTTCTGAACTTCGGCGTCCTTATTGAAGGCCCGACTGATTCAAAAGAGCTCGAAGAATCTATCAACACACCTTTCATCTTTCTATCTTCCATTGGCTGATGAGAGCTCCCTGATGACATCTTTCTTCGGTACAAGCCCCTTTGAGCTCGATCAAACGAAGGGACAATGCCTAAAGCTTCTTCTTCCGTAGAGCAGCTTCTACAGAACTCCTGCCCATAGTCATCAGAGTACGAAACGGGGTCCACGCGCTGACAGGAGCTGGAGCGAGACGGAGGATCCAGCTCTCTTGCATTGTTGAAGTCACCAGCCTCGCTCGGTGGAGGGGCAGCAGTGTCATTATAGGGAACAATGTGAGTTCCTTTCAGGATTGAAAACTTCAGAACCTTCTTACAGCCATTGCACATTACCTTATGGTACCTTTTCTTGAAGAGGAAAAAGTCCACAGGTAGCTGTAGCACTTCCCAGCAATGATAACAAGCAACTACCGGGGCCCCGCCTGCTATAGGTCGGAGATGTCTCTTATATTTCTCTCTCAAACGCAAACGTTTCATCTCATCGAGTCTTTGGGTCTCTGACTTTGAGTCATAGCCGTGTAATGATAGCTCAGAGCTTGTGTAATGGTGAGGACTTGGGGAATTGTAGGAATTATGGTCTGTGTGGACCATGTGGTGACCGTTCTTGCAGTGCATGGAGCATGAAGGTAGCTGCGCAGAGTAGTGCAAACACGAACAACTAATCGGGTGTCTATAGTGTGCAGCCTCACCCGAAAAAGCCATTCTTGAAACTTTGCATCTTTCACCACAAGCTTTTACAGGGTTATGATCCGGTGTTATGTGGTCATGGCGAAAAGTAGAGAACTTTCCATCAGGAAACCGTTGATCCGGAGAAACTTTGGGAAATTGCATCCTGTTGAGCTGATCTTTCAGCTCACAGACTGTCCTCAAAAGGTCAATCTTTTCGGGGTCTGCGTACAAAGGCGGGTCCCGTGAGTTGAAACCTGGACGTGGGGGCCGCAAGTGGTGCTGAGTATCGAATCTCGCCCTATGACCAGCATTGTACCTATTGGCTTCAGTAGATGTACCTTGGTTCCAATGGTTGTTTTTCATTGCATGATTATTTCCTGTGAAACTGTCCTTTCTGAGCACTTCTGATGTTCTCATGTAGTCCAGAGTCCTGTTCTTTCTGGAGGGGTGTGAAATATGACCAGGAATTTGATAATCAGTTCCATCAAAAGAAGATTCACTACCATCATAAGAATAATAGCTCCCATTTCTTGGAAAATTGTGTCTAAAATTGATCTCAGAGTTGAGATGTGAACTTCTCAATGTGTCGTTAGAGCTGACTCTTTCAAAGTTACGGGCAGGTCGACCCGGAGAATGATCCAGATGCTCGTCATCAGTCGTGAGATAAAACGAGACAAGACTCCCATTGAAGGGGCTCCCAGGAGCACGAACAGACTCGTCTTTTTCTACGTTCTTTTCATGATAAAATTCTCCATTTTGATCAGCAGAACTCTTTTCATCATTTTCGGATGGAGAGCAGTTATCTCTTGCTCTTTCTGGTAACGCACTCTGCTGGTCATGTTTTTCCACTTGTTCACTTTCTTCTGCTGCATATGCTTCATCCTCCTGAGTAATCTCAGACGAGCAAGAGAGTTCATTCGAGAAGCTAGGATCTGCAGTGCTTTCCCTATTGTTGTGATGAAGTTCTCTTGGATACCCTTCAGGATCTTGACTTACAGGGTATTCTGGAGATTCTTTAACTTGTATAGGTGAATCTTCACCCCGGGGAGAGGTAATGTCTCGTAAGCTAGAAAGCCCATCAGAGGCACTTCCATCTAGCGATGGTTCTACCTCAGGTGAATCATGATTTGAGACATTATCTAACACTCTTTGAGATTCTTCATCTTTGTCCTCATTGTCATCATGAAGTTTGTTTTGATACCCTTCAGGATCTTGACTTACAGGGTATTCTGGAGATTCTTTAACTTGTGAGGGCGAATATTCACTCCGGGGAGAGGTAACGTCTCGTAAGCTAGAAAGCCCATCAGAGGCACTTCTATCTAGCGATGGTTCTCCCTTAGGTGAATCATGATTTGAGACATTATTTAACACTCTTTGAGATTCTTCATCTTTGTCCTCATTGTCATCATGAAGTTTGTTTTGATACCCTTCAGGATCTTGACTTACAGGGTGTTCTGGAGATTCTAGAACTTGTGAGGGCGAATCTTCACTATGAGGAGAGGAAATGTCTCGTGAGCTAGAAAGCCCATCAGAGAGACTTCTATCTGACGATAATTCCACCTTAGGTGAACGAGTTAAATCGTGATTTGGGGCATCATCAAGTTGACTTTTTGAAGCAGAAACTGCTTCTCGTGAGGATAACTCTGAGATGCTCGTCTCTAGTTTCCGGATTTTAGCTGTATACAGATGAAGCATCGAAAGAATGTTAATCAACATGAATAAAGACTAAAGAGAACAATCTAAGGCAAATGCTTCTATGCACTAATTGCACCGTTAATTTATATGATTTTAAATGGTATGAGCTGCTTCCATTGAATAATATTAATTGTTTATAATGAACAATACTAGTTAATCTAATGATAGTAGATTATAAAGACAGTTAATTACCTTGGAGAACAGTGCCACACCCTCCACACTTGTAAACTGAAATATCTGGCAACTCTGCTAGAAGCTTTCGACACTTGGGACATTTAACTAGTCGAACTTTTGTGTTCACTTGGGTAGACATGTTTCACTAGTTCTTTAGCTGATCAAGCCGTGATTGTGCCCAAATAACTGAACTCTGATTGAAAACACCTATACATATCAAAAGGTAAATGAAATGGAAAGCAGGTGAAGGGACAATAAGAAGGCATAAAATGTAAATTGCACTTCTATATAACCACAGAGGAAGATCCTTGTGATTTCAAAATCCCAAAATTTTCCATATTCTTTTATGGCTTAGCAATTTAGGTAACAAATAGCCTGCCAGAGGTTCTATGAAAATAACAGTAAGGATCAACAATACGCTCGACATCTTGAAATTGACCTTCTCTGTTCCTTCCCAGAATGATCAAGTATACCATTTATAATACCATGCAGAAGGAAAGTAAAAGGAAAGAAACATGCTAGCATTGGCCTCAGCAAAACAAGGAACTGCTTTGCAGAATCCACTTACATTTTGTTCGATGCATTTTCAAACAAATTAAAATATTACTTCAGCTATGCATTAAATCTTGAAGGAAAAAGCAAAGCATAGTATGCACAAATGAGTGTAGAAATTGGCCTAACAACTGGAAAAATTGCCAACTGTTCATAGATAGCTTCAGATTCCAAAGGGGATAAATGAACTAATGACAGAAGAACTATTTGATTAACAATGATAAAAAAAAAATGAACCAGTCGATCACAGATCTTACCAATTATGGCCACAATTTCGGGTTAAAGTACAAAAATCTGTTTCTCATCCACCATTCTTAGAAACAAAGGATGAACAAGAGCAGGTTTGCAGTAAATTAGCGTTAAAAAACACAGTCTAAACTGCATTAAATTCTATCAAGGAAAAAACATCAATTTGGTCCAAGAACTCAACAATCCTCACATTTGCACCACAATTCAAACATCCCCTCAAATCCTTAACTAAAAACAGAGGAGTAAAAAGATTCAAACTTTACAGAGCAACCCAGAATGCATTAGAATCAAAACCTAAGAAAGAAGAAAAAAGAAAAGGAAATTCTCACTCTGTAAGAAAAGTCAACCAAAAACTATGTCGGAATTAACAGATCCCATCAAACCCCATCCATTAGTTATCAAAATTTCCATCGAAATCCAAGAACAATACCTTAATTTAATGATTTCACCGTTACAAATCAACAGCAGTCAAATTTTCAAAAGAAATCCATAAAAAGAACACAAACTGTAAAGACGAGCAAAAAAGCAGCTTTCTTTAAGCAGTAAAAAAGCAAGAAAATGAGTAAAAATACGAACCTAGCAAGAAATGAGGTCAGAAAGGGAAATCTTTTCTTTAAACAAGTATTTTCCACCATTTAAGCTTCTCCTCCTTCCGGGTATTTTACACTCCCCAACCCCTCTCTCTCTCTCTACTCTCTCTCTCTCTCTCTCATACAGAAAGGAGAATAATGGAGATTGGAGAAGTCTTGTGCCGTGTTTGTGAAGGTTGCAAAACCAAAAAGTCGATTTCTTGGGTCATTATTATGGTGACTAAGAACACTATCTCGAAACCACACAGACGAATAAAGAGAGTTGGTTGAGCTGAGAGGAGAGTCAAGCTACAAGACACAATTGTGCGACCTTTGTGAGTTTTTATCCTTATTTTTACCAAGTCAACTTTTAGTTTTTTCATATTTCATTTTGTTTGTTTCTGTCCAAGGTTAACACGGATTATTATTTATTATTTTTTCTTGGAAAAAATAGTCAGCGGTAAAACGTGTTGCGTTTATTTTGATTATTAATCTTCCGCCACGAATTTTAATTTAAGGTTTAAATAAATTAAATCATCAACTTTTTATACATTGTATTAGAATTTTAAAACTTTAAATGAATATAAATAAGTTATCAACTTTAAATATTGTTATGTATTAGATTTTTGGACTATTTTTTTGGAGTAGGTTTTATATTCTTAATTTAATCATAAAACTTGCATATATTTCTTATTTCATAAAAGTTATTTATAGAGTATTTTACATATTGGTTCAAAAAATTATTATATTTACAAATTAGTTCATAAAAATTTGCACAGAAGTATTTTTTGTTTTTGCACAGAAGTTTTTTTTCCATATAAATCATTTTGTAATTTGTGCGAATTTGTTGAACTAATTTGTATTTTTCTCTTATTTATATATATTTAATAAGATTGAATTTATAATTATATAAATGTACCAAGAACAATTCGAAGAATGTTATGATTAATGAATTTCATTCATTGTATCTAAATCTCTAGTTGTATATACCTACAGCCTACTACACTTTTTATGAGGTCTCCTATGACCTATCGATCGAGTCTTTGTTAGATATACAAAATGGCACTAGTTAAAAATATGTTTTTTTAATTAAACGATAACATTTTACATGCATAATATTATATATGATCTTTGAAAAATAAAAAAAAATATCATATAAATTTGAGTTTTATAATATTTACATGGATGTATAATTTTTTTATACCAAAATATTATTATTTTTACAAAGAATCAATTTATGATATTAATATTAATTATTTTTTTATCGTACTATTCGACCACATTAACTTAATTAGCCCAGCTATGGGAGAATCTAAATTTAAAACTCACTTGTCGTGCTGTGCAAAATTTTTGTAATAACTTGACCACAAATATGAACACACGATAGATTGCTGAATAGGGATAATAATAATAAAATACACATGCTGATAATTAGATGAAGTTGGAGAAAGTGTACAATACTCCAATAATGTGAATGCTCTTAAAATGTTTGGTTTAGCAAATATTCATGAGAGATTATTAAGCCTGATTTTTTTAGGAATGCCTATCAAGAATTAGAACATAAAGCTTTTGTAAAAGGTTTACGGGGCGCTTGGTATGGAAATCCTTCAATGGTAATAGGAATTGAGATATAATTATAGTAATTATAGTAGCTAATGAGATCAAATGAGGTGCATAACATTGTTTTTTCTCCTAAATAAGGTAATCAACACCCCCATTTGATTACCCCATCTTCACCTTGTAATCATCCTCCTCAATCAATCCCCCATACCACAACCAATATTTTTTTTTTTGTCAACTTTTTCCAAAATTGGAGCACAATACTATTGATATAACCACCATAAATACAAACATACATTCAACATATGTAGGATAAAAAAGGAAAATGAAATTTCATTCCCATTACCATTGAAGAATTTGAAACAAGCGCCCCCTTAGTATTGTATGTATCAGTTGCACCGTGTTATTCAAGTTCATTTTTAAAAAATTATAAAAAATATTACTAAAAAGTTTCACATGTTATAACTAAAAAGTGTATCTTTAGTAGTGTAATTTTTCAATAATAATATATGTAACTTTTCAGTCATAAATAGTATAACTGTTTAAAAATACACTTGAGTTGCACGGTGTAACTGGTGCATAAGAGACTTACTCTTTGAAAAACAGTTCCACTGTGCATTCTAAATACAGTAAACTAACATAATGCAGTTTTTTTTTAAATCCCGAACTCTAAGTATAATCTTATTCATAATACGAAATTTGTGTCATTACATATTTATTCAGTAATATTATAATATTCATTTAATAATATTATTATTTTTATAAATTAATATCACAATGTAAATATTACGTATATTTAGATTATAAGAATAATAACATCACTTAATGTTTATATACATTATAAGTATAAATTATAAACTTTATACTGTGAATAAATTTCACTGTAGTCTATAAATTTTATACTTTGAAATAATTTTACATTACGTGAGAGTGATTTTAAAAAAAATTCACATGACAACAGTTGAGTTACTCAATTTACCATTAATCCTGCTGTTCCTAGCTAACTAAATTTTACGTTTGCAAAAAAGTCCTCCATATATAACTGCATTTGTTTATTACTCTTTATGTCTCAAAATAATTTTCACACTTATTATTTTTTAATGTTAAAATTCCCTTTTTACACTTAAAAAAATAATTTACACTCACAAAAAATAATAAAATATATTTTTTATATTTTAATTTCAGATTCATATAGTCTATTTTTTTTTTAAACTGTGGACCATGTTCATTATTCCCTATAAAAAAAAATTAGAACAGAAGGAGTATAATGTTATTAATAATAACTTTATTACATATAATACTAATAAATATTTTTATATTAAAATTTGTGCCAAATCAAATTGGAAGTCAAGAAATGGAGTGACTGCTATTTACTCAGTGAAAATGTAAAATCGAGCAAATAAAAAATTCATAAAAATGGGGAGAAAAAAAAGAGTAATTTATGCAGATGGATATGTACTATGTATTTTAATCAATAATACCCAAAATAATAATTAATAATATTTCAATATTTTAAGTTGTAATCAATAATACTACAAATAATAATGAATAATACTCTAAAGAAAAATTATTAATGCCTCTATTTTTAATTAATTCATTAGAAAATTTGCTAAAAATTCAATTACATATAAAATTGAGTAAGTCTTGGGTGAGACCGTTTCATGGTATGGGACTTACATTTATTAATAAATAGTTATCACTTTTAAAAAGTGATAATATTTTTATTAAAACTGATTCAAACATTTGTTAGTTTTAATTAAAAATTTATTATTTTTTAAAATTAATACTTTTTATTAATAAATGACCGATCTCGTGAGACAATCTAATACAAGTTTTCTTTGACATTTACATATTGATTAAAAAAATGATCATATTTAAAAAAATTATTCATAGAAATATATATATTTTATTTACATAGAACCAATTTATAGTTACTGCACCCTCTGTCCCGCAGAAATTTGCACACATTCCTTATTTGACCGTCTTATGTAAATTTACACACTACTAAAAAAATATTAATTTACATGCACACCTATAAACATATACACATATTTACATATATGTAATTACTTTATATATAAATATTTTTTTTAAATACATCATCAAATAGGGTATAAATTCATAATAAACGGAGACAGTATTTAACCATTATATAATTTGTTTTTTAAACAAATTTATACCAGAATTTGTGGTCAAGTGTAAAAACCTCAGCGTGTAATGACTGGCGTTGACCAAAGCTAAAGCGTCACAGCTGTAAAATCCACGTGGCGACTACGGGATCATTTTGCACAGCACGTAAAGCTGCTGACAACGATTTCCTCTAGAATTTCTTCCTCAGTGCGGGCCCTATGCGGGCCAAAAGCCATTACGCCGCTCGGCCCACACAAATTTATTGCGTCGGCCGACCACCCTGAGCTTGGCTAACACAACTGCTCCAACCAGTATCTGACGTTTGGCAACCATGCCACGTGAGATTGACGTCATTTATGACTCATAATGGAAAATGTGTTCGAGAATTTCCAGAAATTTACAAGTTTTTTTTTTTTTTTTTTGGAATTGACCATGGCCATCTATTTTTCTTGATCGGTAAGTAATTGGAGTATATTTTTCCTTGTAATTAATTTGAAATATATGTAACGTGATTAAACTTTTATAAGACAAAAAATTATTTCACGCGATTACATGGTGAAGCGATTTATTAATTCGTATAAATTAATATTTATTTGTTCTAAATTAGAAAGTTGACCCTATATTTTTGGATACTTTGCAATTCTTTTTTTCCTTGTGTTTCTATTGAAAATCTGTGCCTTCAAAGTGTTTTGTTATGTAATTCACCCAAAATAAAATTAAGACAGTCACTTAATTTACATTAAATAAATTGCACTCCCTTCATTCCGTTACGTTCCCATTTAACATTTAATTTTTTTTTTTAGACGTTTGACAACAACTTTCACACCCCTATAAAGTAAATAAAACATTTTTATAATATCAAATTTATTTTAAAATACTCAATATTCATTTGTCCAAAAATATATTAATAATTGTTTTTTTGAAAACATATAGTATCTTTCAAAATTTGGAAGTTAAGAAAAGATTGAGATAATGTCACTTTAATATATATATATATATATATATATATATATA
>JAPKLY010000005.1:1293126-1309836 GCA_026898435.1 Prunella vulgaris
TATATAAATATATCATAATATACTAATCTAAATTCATTCATAATATAAAATTCGAAAAATATACTCACTTAATATATCATAATTTGAAATATAAATATGAATATGTTTTTTTAACGAACAGTTATTCATAATTCTCAAGCCTAAAATATTTCAATTTTGGTTTTTTATTACTAAGTATATATATATATTATATAAATATTATAATTATATGTAGATAATTTTATATAATTAATGGCAATCCACATATATTATATGTATAAATATTAATATATATATATATATATATATTTATAGATAAATATGAATATATTTCTTTAACTAACAGTTATTCATAATTCTCAAGCCTAAAATATCTCAATTTTGGTTTTTGGATACTAAGTCAAATTCTAAACCCACGTTGATCACTTGATAATTCTATGCTAATAAAATATACACTAAATTTCTACTAAATAGCTAGCACAACTAAAATTTATTGCATTGTATATATATTACGAATATAAATATTAAAATGTATTGTACATTATGTATGTATATTATATAAATATTATAATAATATGTAGATAATTTTATATAATTATAAATATTAAAATATATATTTATAGATAAATATGAATATATTTCTTTAACTAACAATTATTCATAATTCCCAAGCTTCAAATATCTCAATTTTGATTTTTTTTATTACTAAGTCAAATTCTAGTAGTGGATTGATTAATTAATAGTAATGGGGTTCAAAAATGGAGAAGAAAAGAAAGAAGAAAGGACGACGAAAATGGAGGAAGAAATGAAAGAAGAAAGGAAGACGAAAATGGAGGAAGAAAATAGAAAAGTTGGAGTGAAAATAGGAGTAACTGATTTGCTTTTGGGAAATATCAAATTAAGAGAGATAAACAATTATTAAATGGAGAGAGAGAAAGTCAACATTTGAATTTGAATTTGAAATCAAACGAAAATTTTGGGCGAAAATTTTTATTTGACATAAGGGGTATATTGGACATTTAGCTTTGAGCAAAACTTCATTATTACACAAATGACACATTATGGACGTCCACATTGTAGACAAATAGCACCACTCTATTATTTTTATTATTATTTCATAACACTCATCCTTGGGTGTTTGATATTACGCAAATAATTATGTCTCATTAAAAGTTTTGCTAGGAAAAAAAAATCAGTGGGACAAAAAGTCTAGCGAATGTAAAGTTGTCACTTGATCAGATCTATTGCACATCAATTTCCCCATTCTTTTGTAAGTTAGGAGTAAAAAAGAGTTTTTTTTGAAATGCATTTTATTCGGGATTAATATCAAAATCATCATATAATTTTTTCACTTTTTCGATTTGGTCTCATAACTATGTAATATTTCAATTTAGTTCCATAACAATTCAAATCTAACCAAATTAGTCCCATAACTATGTAATGTTTCAATTTAGTCCCATAACAATTCAAATTCAACCAAATTAGTCCCATAACTATGTATTGTTTCAATTTAGTCCCAAAACAATTCAAATCTAACTAAATTAGTCCCAAATCGCCGAAAATGACAAACAAATTTGGGACTAATTTGGAAAGGTTTGAATTGTTATGGGACTAAATTGAAACATTACATAGTTATGGAACTAATTTGGTTAGTTTTGAATTGTTATGTGACTAAATTGAAATATTACATAGTTATGGGACCAAATCAAAAAAATTGAAAAGTTATAAGACAATTTTGGTATTAATCCCCATTTTATCCTGTCTATCTTCTTTTCAATTGAGTCATATTCTGTCAATAGATTCAATATTTATAGAGATATTTGTGAGGTGTGATTGCAAGATCTATAACAATTAATAAATATGAATGATAATGTAATGATTAGAACGACAATAGATGCTTGATGAACACTTAATGAAAGCAACAAGAACTCTTTAAAAAAAAAAAAACAATAAGAACACTAAGAATTGTCAAGTTTGTTGTAGATTTAAATTTGAAAGTTGTGGATTCTTATTTATGAGCATGAAAGATTGTATTTCACATGTGTCGTCTGAACGACATTAATCAATGCAATTTGTCCATTGGGAAAGACGCATGCCAAGGTGAATGGACGCAACCAAAGAGAATTTCGCAATTTGATCCCTGAATTTTTTTGAAAATTACAAAATTTACCTTGTTTAACCGTTTAAAAAATCGAACAATGAAAAAAATAAGAAAATATAATTAAACACGTTTCATGAAACTCAATAGTATATAATATTCACATGAACTATAAATCAACCCCAAATTAATAAAAGTATACATGTCTTCCACAACTAATTGAAGTAATCAAGTAAATCATATAATGAGACATGATGTTAATTATACCCATCTTGCATATAGCACAACTAGATTAATCACCTTATAAGGTCGCATATAAAAGAAAACCCTAAGTAGGAGGGATGCGGATTCTCTGCTGGGCAATAAAACAAACAAATGGTGTTGGAGAATAAAACGCTGATGTATGATTAATTATTCTTCATTTTTAACTCATTACACGGTTGCAAAAGAAATCATGACTTGGTTAAAAAAAATTAAAAAAATATATATATATTAATAATACGTTAGCGTTTTATTCTCAATACTATTTACTGATCGTTTTATTATCCAGCAGAGGATCCATTCTCATGCAGGAGTAGTATATAGTAAGGATGATAAGTAATATATTATGAAAAGTTGGTGTGCATTCCTTTGGAAACAATACATGCATGTTTGCTTTAAAGTGAACATGTAATTATCATTTTCCGGATTCCTTAAACAAAAAGTTGTGCCGGGTTTTGTCGAAACAATAAATCTCTCTACCTGTTTTTCCATATAACAGTCCATAGTCAAATTAAATAAAGTAAAATAAAAAATTATTTAAAACTTTAGAAAATGAAATGTATTAAAATAGGCAACTAAATCTTCAAAATAGTATTAAATTAAAATATATAAAAACACCGAAGAATATCTTTAAAAAAATATTTACTCATATTTTTAACCAAATTCGAACAGGAGGAGCTAGTACGCAATGATAATGTGTTTAATTAATTTGTAATATTGTCATTATTTGAAGAATTAGCTGATTATTCTATTATCTTTCATTTTTCTTTTACTTCTTCAGCTATATTTAGATACTTGTCGTTTAAGATTTAGATTTAGTTTTATTTTTAATTTTTTCAAAAAATTTAACTTTGGAATATTATATTTAAATTTTTCTACCATGTTTGTAATTGATCATTAAAATTTAACTATTCTTTAGGTTTAATTAGTTAAATTTTTAAATTTTTTTTGCAGATTTTATTTAGTTTTAATTGATTTTTTGAGATAATTTATTTTGAAAATTTTAATAACATTTTTCATATTTATTTTGAAACATTTTAAATATTTCGTTCATTTTTTTAAATATTTTTCTTCAGCTTTAATTGGCTATTAATTTTTTTGATACTTTATATACATTTTATAAAAAATTAAATGTAAAAATGCTACCGCATTTGTAACCTGAACTGAAAGTTACTCCTTCCGTTCCGAAATTATTTTCACACTTGAAAATGACATGCGAATGAAAGAAAGGTATGTAAGTGTAAAATTAAATAATAAAATAAAAAATATATATTTTATTCATTTTTATAGGTGTAGAATATTTTATATTTAGGTGCGTGAAAATAAAAATGGGACCGTCAAATAAACAGGTGTGAAATGAAATGGATGGTATACGGGTGGTGATAACAGGTAAAGAGTCAAAATCCAAATATACATATTGAATCAAATCAAAATTAAAACAAGAAAACTAAATCAAAATTAAAACAAGCTAAGAGACTAAATAATACCGTCAAATCTTACTATGAATTTAATTTTTTCTCCTCCAATAAAACTGTCTTCCTTCTTTGTTCTAGACTTTTAGTTGTGGACTGGACTTGAGTTCAATTGGGCCGATATCCTAATGAGCCACTACTTGCAGGCCCATATTCAGATGAAGCCTAGCTTAGTATCTGTCAGAATAAATATATTTATAACTATATGATTGTTAATTATTCAATAAACTTAGGGGCGCTTTGTATAAAATTTATCAATGGTAATAAGGGTGGGGATATATATATATATATATAATAATTATATTAGTTAATGAGATCAAAACATAGATTTTTCTCCTAATCATTACCCCCATTGACTACTCTCATCTCATCCTATAATAATCCTCTTAAATCAATCCCCCTACAACAATCAACAATTTTCTTTTTTGTATACTTATTTCAAAATTGGAGCATAATATTAATGATGTAACCACTATGAACATAAATTCTTATTGAACATAAATAAATATAAAAAAGGAAAATACAATTATATTCCCATTACCCCCGAGGAATTTGAAACAAGTGTCGCATAACGTTGTCATAATGCGGGTGGTATTAGCATTCATAACATAATAAGATTTCAATAGGATATTTGTTTATGGGTTTTACTTGATACGGAAATTAGAGAATTTGCTACCCTCTTTCTTCGATTGCTGATCGATTTTAGGAGAATTATCATTGTTAGATCGAAACCTCCAAATTTTATAATTAACTTTTTCGATATTTATTCTGAATTATTTATTGTCTAAAGAAAAAAATGAACACGCAAATTTCTAACATAATAAGAGCATAGTATTACCCAACTTTCCAAATTAATATTCACAATGCAACACTGCATTCATTCATTCATTATATCATACTACTTGATGGCCTCCCCAGCAAATGGAATTACATAAACATTAACCACTCTAATACTTCTCAAAACTCTAAATTCATCCAAGATTAATCACAAAACAATTACTAAAAATTCTAGCTATAACATCATGGTGTTTGCACATTGGAGTCCTTCGACCGGTTGTCCTCCGACGAGGGTCGATTCTCCAACTCCGGATGTCGAATTCTCTCGATCATCGCCACGACCTCATCCATGCTCGGTCGTGCCTCCGCCACCTTCGTCACGCAACAAAAGGCTATTTGGAGCATTTGGACCAACTCTTCTTCAATGTTTTGATACTTCATAAGTTCAACATCGAAGACTTCGGCCGTCCATTCCTCCCTGACAACGGACCTCACCCATCGCGGTAGGTCCACCACTTCATCGTACCGGATGGGTGATTTCCCTGTCAGTATTTCTAGGAGGAGGACGCCGAAGCTATACACATCCGACTTTTGAGTGGCCTTCCGCGTCTCAATCACCTCCGGAGCTCGATAGCCCGCGGCCCGATACTTGACATCCGTGTAGGTCATCAGAGGGCTCAATCCAAAATCGGAAACACAACCATCAAGACCTCCTCTCAAGAGTATGTTTGACGACTTGATGTTGCCATGAATGAACTTGGCCCCGCCTTCCGAGTGAATGTAGGCAATCCCTCGGGCCGCCCCGAGCGTGATGTTAAGCCTCGAGTCCCAATCAAGGGTGGATCTTCCCACATCACGATTACCTATCAATCAGTCAGTATATTAGCATTGATCATTTCTCATCAAATATTCATGCATGCAACATTTATAAGTAACTGAATGTACCATGCAAGGCCGCGGACAAGCTGCTCCCGGGCATGTAGTCGTAAACGAGGAGCTTCTCGTCTTTCGAGCAATAATAGGCGACGAGTGGGACGACATTCGGATGGCGACCGAGCCTATTGACGAGCTCCATATATTCATCGAACTCCTTCTTTCCCACCCCGACTTCCTTGAGCCTTTTCACCGCCACCGTCGTTGCATCATCAAGAATCGCTTTGTAGGTCGTGCCGAACGTCCCCTTCCCGAGCACTTCAGCCGACGCCCTAAGCAAGTCCTCGAGATCAAAGCTGAAGGAGCACCCCTCGAACACCACTAGCTTGATCTTCTCCGCGCCTTGAACCCCACTCCCAAAATCCTCCGACTTCAAATTCTCAATCTTTCCATCCTCAGAGCTCTTAACCTTGATCACCCTAGTGCCCCCATCCCCACCTCCCTTCTTCTTCAGACAACACAACAAGTACGCCATGATCATGAAAACCACAAACCCCCCACCAATGGTGATAGCACTAATGGATCCTGCATTAAGTTTCCTCGAATCAGCAGGAGCAGAGCCTTCCGGGGCAGGGGAAGGCGATGAGACAGAGCAACGAGAAAGAGGCGATCCACACAGACGGGCATTCCCCGTGAACGAAGAAGCTGGAAACCTGCCGAGCGGCTGTGGGATCGAGCCACTCAACATGTTGTAACTCAAATTCAACGCAATCAATCGGCTCAAATTCACTACCGATGATGGAATATCCCCTGTTAAGGAGTTTGACGAAAGATCCATCATTTGGAGACGAGGCGATAGAGACAGGGGAATGCTGCCGGAGAAGTTGTTGTGCTGAAGATACAGAGCTTGAAGAGAAGGGATGGAGAGGACATCAGCTGGAAGATCGCCACTCAGGTAGTTGGACCTAAGGCTGAGGACTCTGAGCTCACTTAGCTCACCGATAGTATTATTCGGGATCGGGCCGTACAGCCCGATCCCCGGGAGATGCAGCCCGTGCACTCGCGTCCCGTCGCGAGTACACGTGATGCCGACCCAGGACTTGCAGATGGGATTGGAGGCATTCCAGTTGAGGCTCCGGGCATGTGGAACAGAGTTGGCAAATTTGAGCAGAGCATTTGTGTCGGAATCAAGATTTGAAGAGATGATCAGCTGAGGATATGAAAGTAGTAGGATGGAAATTGTTGAGACAGCCAATTGGAACTCGTGCTTGATCATTGGGGCACGATCTTGTTGATGGATTCTGTGGAGAAATCAATATGAGATGTGATGAATGTGTTGAGTCATGAGAAGCAAGATGAAGAACAATTTGTTTTATATGTTTTTTCAAAATAAAATGGAATTTACCTCTTTCAATTTCCTCACAAGGCAAGTGGGCATTAGATGGCTCAAATGGTTGGAAATAATTTCAACCTTTTGAGATTTAAATTTTGTTTTAAATAACCCTTCTTTGCTCTCTTTTGTCAAAAGATTTATTCTTTACAAACCTTTTTTTATCTAAAGCAAAACCACTATGTTAGGCATTCGACTCCAGACAAAATTTTATTTAACCAAAATCTTGTGTCAAGACTACTTGCAAAGAAACAATAATTGCAAATTCTTGTATAAATCAGTAGTATTTTTTTAGTTGATTTCGCTTAATAATAGTATTAATTGTATATCAATTACACCGTATAATTGGTGCACACAAGTGTTACTCAATGATAATAGATCACCGCTTTATTTAACACCTAAATTGCTTAACTGCAAAGAAATGTCACATTCAAATTAAGCAAAAAAAAAATCAAGAGAAATACCACGTCGGACAATTAAGTTAAAGTTGATCAATTATTTGAAGCAATATAGCTTAATTGTGAAGCCCTTTATTTAAAAAAGTAGATGGGAAAAGTAGCATATTCTTTTTTATGGTGGAAAAGCAGAAGGCCACTTTATTACACTGGAAATCTATACATTGTGTATTTTATATCAAACAGAAATTTGGAGGTGTAAGAATCCTTTCAGAAGGAACCCATGTTGGAAAGATAGAGAAACTGTTAAAAATCAGAAATCCATACAAGATTAAAAGATGGTACTCATTCATAATAAAGCAAAAGCAAAAGTGTCACTAAAGTGAAGGTATAGTATGCTATGTATGCTACAAAAGTGGTCTATCCATCTTTGTGAGTTACACAACAGATGTTGAGATTAGTTTTTATGTTAAATTTTTTTTCTGAGTAGTTGATAAATTGATTTGGCTATGAACAAAAGTGTAAGTATATTATTTATTAAGAGAATGAAATCTTGTGTGCATAAGTGCAATTCAAGTGTATATTTAAACTATATTGGTTATTTTCACTGAAAAATACAGTTAATTTATCGAAAAGTGCAAATAAAAAACAAACAATAGGTGTTCCGAATTTGCACGGTGAGATACTTGGATTCCAACATTGAAATCAATAAATATACAAAAGCGCTACTGAATTTTTGTATTCCTAAAGTATGAACAAATCATTAACATAAAATTAAAAAAACAAATCTTGATTAAATTAACTACTAATGGAAGAACAGAACAAGATTTGCATTTTGATGTAAAGGTCACTAGATTCGATGTCAAGTATGAAATCTCCAAACAAAAACACATAAACATCCACCAAAAGAAACAACAAAACTCATTTCATTAAAAAAGAAAAAGATAAGAGATGAAGACTTACAATTTACAAAAGGCTGATACTTGAAATTAAAAATCAAAT
Organism: Prunella vulgaris; assembly: GCA_026898435.1. NCBI lineage: Eukaryota > Viridiplantae > Streptophyta > Magnoliopsida > Lamiales > Lamiaceae > Prunella > Prunella vulgaris. The sequence goes on from JAPKLY010000005.1 coordinate 1,301,374, forward strand.
CTTGCAGCAGATTTTGCCTCAACCAATCAAAGGGTCTCCCAGAAAAAAAAAATAAAAAAAAAAAAACCAGACGTCTCTTTAAATTCTGTTTTTGATGTTTGAAATTTAAGCATGCATATATATATATAAGAATGTATATATATGTTTGAGGAGAATATAAAGAAATAAAAATGTGAGAATATTTAAAAGGGAGAGTCCAACGGTACACTAAGCTTTTAAGGAATGTTAGGGCCAGTATATATCATTAATGCCTCTTTATATATGTAGCAAATAATATTATTGCAGTAAAATTATTATTATTATAAGGTTAATAGTAATAAATATATTTATGGCTCTATAATTTTATTCTTAAATTTCATTGCATATAATTTCGATAATTATTTGAGAAGAAGCAAAGGCTCCAAGAATGCTAGTAGCACAGCACAATTATGATATGCATGATGATTGTTGAATTTTATTAGCTTGCTGAAAATATTGATGTGATTCTAAATATTGAAGTCGAAGAGCTGGTGGATTTAATGTTTTATAAAAAATAAAATCCTTGAAAAATTCTGGATATATTTGGGGTTGTAACTTGTAATTTTTTTTTTTTTTTTTTTACAAAGTAACTTGTAACATTTTTAAAGTATGTAAGTATTTAAATGATATTTGACGGTGCAATATTTCTGAAATATAGGAACTAAAATCTCTGGGTAAACAATATTAGTAGGTTAAAATAAGGTCACAAAGATAATATTACTTATTTGGGCTTTTCTACGGTCAGGAAGGGTTTTCGCCCTTCCTGACGTCAGTAAATCAATAGAATTTTGACAAATAATATTACATTGCCTTAGGCGACATAGTTTCGCCCTAAGTCAAAAAAATAACTTTTAAAAATTAGAAAATAAAAATTACTGAAATAACCTTTTATAATTTTTTAAAAGTTATTTTTTTCTAATTTTTAAAAGTTATTTTAATTAAAATATTATTATATCTTAATATATTTTAATCAAACTAAAATTTATGTTTTCAAAATTAATTCTTACACCCATTGCGACCGGGCCTAGTGGGCCGGGCTAAATAGACCCGGTTCTTTTCGTGCCTGTATTTTTTGGGGCCATATTTAAAAAACCCGGGTTTCAGGGCAGTATGTGCCCAAAAAATACAGGCCCGAAAGAACCGGGCCTATTTAGCCCGGCCCGTTAGGTCTGTCGGGCTCAGGCCGGGCCGGGCCCGGTCGCAGTGGGTGTAAGAATTAATTTTGAAAACATAAATTTTAATTTGATTAAAATATATTAAGATATAATAATATTTTAATTAAAAGGATAATTTGGTAATTTTAATTTTATTTAATAATATTAATTAATTTTTTTAACAGTGCGATCGCCTTATGCATAGTGCAATCGCCCTACTGCAAAGTGCAATCACTTCAAAATAATATTGTACGTTAGATTATGAATCTAACGATATTTAGGGGGTTTACTGACGTCAGGAAGAACGAAGCCTTCCTGGCCATAGAAAGACCCTACTTATTTACCTTATAGCAATATTACTTGTTTCCATATAGTATTACAATAAATAATAGTAACCCGATAAAATATATTCCCTCAATCTGGAACTTATTTTCTACATTAATATTTTGCATGGAATTTTAAAAAATATTATTTTTTAATATTGACAATAAAGTGAAAATTTTAATCTTAGTGTATAATATGGAAAATATAATATGAAAAGTAATTTTTTTAATTTAAAGTGGAAGTAGCAAATGAGTATGAAATAAAAAAATTTGAAAGTACAAAAAATAAGTATGGGAAGAAGATAGTATATAATATTATATTATTGTTCATACGGTAACATTGTTTAAGGTATTGATAATCAAATAATAAACTTTAATTGACCCAATTTTAACATGCAAGTTATTTATGTTGTCTATTTTTTGCGCACGTTTTTTTTTTCTTTTATACTCGTCTATCTATTAAATTTATACACTATTTTTTTCCGTTCGTATTTAAAATTATAAAATTAAAACATTGTCTTTTAAATTGGATAAATTTAAATCTATTTTCATCAAATGCGGGTCAAAATTCATATTATGGCCTCCAACCGTGAGATTTGGAATGCATCTGATAAAATTCAACCTAAATTTGCAGGGTTTAAGGTTCAAGTTGTGTGAGATTTGATAAATTCAGATGAAAAAATGAAATTAGTAACATATATATGTTATAACTTAAAATGAATTTTTTTAGTGGTATATATGACTTAAAATGAATTATTATTAATGGTGTGTGTATATATATATATATATATTATTTTAATGTTATTATTTGATAAAATAATAATTGCACACGCTCAATAATTGAAATAGTTCATACATAAAAGTATAAACTAATTAAACTATTATCGATTTTTTTGTAATCAACCTATACTTTTTAGTATAATAATTTACATTTTTTTAGTGTAAGCAGCCCCAACTCTTAAATTAGTACATCGTGCACTGAAACTTTACTCAGTAATTAAATGAAATATTCACTGATTGGTACAAAAGTAAAGCACTATTTTCAAATAAGTCTAAATTTTTTGCATAATAGTGTAAAAATAAGTTGAATAATAGAATTGTTTTTTTTTTTTTTGCATATTATACCTATTTGAAAATAGTGCATAATTTTTGTACCAATCTGTGACGGGTTCTAATTAAATCTAAGAGAAATAGGTGAAAATGAGTAGATATAAAAAAAATATGAGAAATAATGAGTAAAAAATAATGGTGCAAGTATTTTAAAATATATCAGTATATAATAGAGGTGAATGCCTATTTATATGTAGGATTGAATTTTACAAATCCAAAAAGTGAATTAGATTAGAGAAATTAAATCCTAAGGGAATGTTTGGTTCGTAAGATAAAAGTATCTATCCGTAAAAAACATGTATATTTTTTACAGATAAATATTTTTATCTTACAAACCAAACATACCCTAAATCTCGACTTGGCAGACCAAAATAGAACATGACCTATAAGACGACTGTCATGATAAAATAATTATCCCGCGAATATTTGCACTCAACTTCCGTTTAAAAGAAACTGATGAATACACCCACGAAAATACGAATTGGGTGCAAATATCTATGACCTTCGCTCTATAACTCTTTCAAGTTTAGATGGCACAAATTTATCTAAAAAAGAAAAAATATATAACCAAGATACATTTGTTTAATTCCCCTTATTCAAGTAGCCAAACAACAATTGGACAAAGTAGTCATTCCTACACATTCTCATGCGGTATCAGATTTGATTCTGAGGCGTGCATTAGCCTCTCTCAGTGAGTCTATACAAAAAAGTTGGCAAAAACTGTGAGACTACTCACATACCAACAGAGCAGCTACAATTGATTCAAAGTTGAGGTTGAATGCGCGACACTTTATCATAAAATAACTCCAGAAAAATGCAAAGGAGGGACTAGAGCTATTGGGATTCACCTTTTTCAAGCTTTTCGATTTCTTCCTTGTTTTTCCTTTCTGCTTCTTCAAGTTCCCTGGCGGCATCCTCCTCGTCCTCCTTTTGATCCTGTGCTTCAAACTCCTTCACAGCTGCCATTGCTTTCACAACTGGATCACGCAGTTCAGAAATTAAACCGCCACCTATCAAGTACTCCTTTTCGTCCCCAATCAAGAAGAGGCGTTGATCGGGTCCTGTTGCCATGGGAACATCCACTGCCAAAAGTTTCATATCGTGCTGCACAACATTGATATATTACTTAAATGTAAGATAAGATTGAGAACAACGTCCTTCCTTTACTAATAAAAGCAGATTTCTTTTTAAAAAAAAAGTGTAATGCATCAAATGGTCCTTCAACTATCTTTGATAGATCCCAAAACTATATTTTATTGTGGAAATACCTTCACGTGCATAAATTTATTTTACGAGCTCCTTCAGTAGGGCAATTGTCTTATCGGCACCTTGACGTTTCTGTTAAATATTATACATGATGGTTTTAATTTTTTAAAATGTATAAAAGCATTTTGCAGAAACTATTTTAAGTAACAATCACCTAGAGAATTAGGGTTAACATGACTTGCACAAAATATATTTTGGATATTTGAAAACTAGCACATAGTTTTTAACGGGATCATTTAGCTGAATCCCAAAATTCTGGCAATTTTTTACCAGAGAGAGCTCGTGAAGTAAAATTTTAATACTCGAAAGGTTTTTAAAACAAATAATGGTTCAACAACCTATCGAAACAAAAGTTGGTAGTTCAGGGATCCGTTGATGCATTATGCTAAAAGAATTGGGATTGACCCAAAATGATTACTCCATATTTTGCAAGCACAATGTACAACCTCATGTATCCCAGCAGAATAAGAGGAATGTATTTCTTGAAACCGTAGAATCCACCAAGAACTTGAGTATTGATATTAAGTTAGAAAATAATGAGATAGGCACAACAGAAACTTCAAGAAGAGAAAGAGAATATGCTGGAACTGAAAGAAACCTGGCCTTTCTTCTTTTTGACTTCAACACTGACCAATCCCTTCCTTTCTGAACCGTGTATGGGGAAAATAAGAAAACATCGTTTGCTTCTTAACGTAGGTGGGAAACTTTTCAGGTTGATGCCCCCTCCTGACATCACATATGCTCTCAAATCTGTTCCTGTGAGTGGAGCACCCATAACCTCAAGAATGCCAGCAGATGTGTTAAGCTTCCTCATTGCCATTCTGTAAACTTTATCTGGATTGATGGTGAATCTCGACCGGAAGTACAAGCCCTTTACATAAGTAATATGAAGAGATTAACACAGGTGGCCATTCAGTTGAAGAAACCAAAAGATACTGCACAATTAGAAAGGAATATATTCTTTTAGGACTGTTTGTTTTGGATTTACACGTTCAAGATCAGGACTTTTGACCTCCATCCCATTCAAATCAGAGATTTAAAATCCTTTTTCTCATCTCATACTCCATCAACACCTAAAATAATTATAAATCCTAACATCATAACTTTTCTAACTCATTAATTCTCTTTTCTACTTTACTCTTATACAATACATTAAAGTAATATAACATCAATCATTATCAAACATTGGTTTGGCAATCACACTCAACAAAAATCTCAAATCAAACATACAGTTTAACTATCATCAAGGACTTTACATCCAATGGTTTTAAAATCATGATTTCAAACACGACCACCAAAATCCCGAAACAAATGTAGCCTAACGGTCGGGTGTAGCAATTGTAGGACAATAAAGTGGCAAATTTAGGTCATCAAATTTTAATTTGGCACATTTAGACCACATATAGGTCATATGGACCCAAAACACTTGACAAATTAGCCCAAATTGGAGTGTCTCAGATCAATTTGGCCTAACTGTGGGAAAAATAAATATAATGGCATAAATGTGCAAGTTTGCAAACAAAATGTCCTGCATTGCTATCCCCCAAGTTATGGGCCTAAGAAAATTTTATTCCCTCAATTAAAAAGTCAGCATATGGCTTCAGTTGTTGTCCCATTAGTCATAGAGGACACTTTTTCCAAGTTCAGATTTGACAGAGGATATATTTTTCAAGATAAAAAATGATAGCCATATGGTATTGCATTATCAGAACAGTAGTAAAATGTCTACAACTTAATCACTCACTTCCCTTTATCAAGTTATTCATAAAAAATATAGGCAAATTGTTATCCCTTCGTTTCCCCTTTTCTTTAAAATTTGTTCTCCCTGTTCCCATTTCTCCATGAAAAGACTTGCAGGTTTAGGGAAATTTGGCTGAAAATTCCAAATCGTACACAGATAACTGAATTCCAACATTAACCTTTAACAGTTTACTCAGCTCTACAAGCATGGCATTATATGGAGAAAGAAAAGGGTCATAAACAAACAATCAAATTGCAATAAGTCGAAAACTGCCTGAACTAGCACCGCCTCACCGAGTATCCTACTGCATTCATTTGTGTTTGGTCATCATGGGACTTAGATAAAGATTAGCAAATTACATGATCTAAAAAAGAGCAACTTAAGAATATGATCAAGATTTATGTATTAAAAAGTTGGAGTGTGAGTTGTGTATAGAGCAGATAATTTGTTCCAAGCAACAATAGCTTCCATCCAGAAGCAATTTATTTCTCTATGGTCTCTTATATGCCCAGCTTTAGCAGGTAAGACTTTATCTGATCTATGACTCTTTTTCCCTCATTTAAGATTGGGAAACCTTTTAGTATGCAACAAGATATTTGAGACATCTAAGGAAGCAAAAGTATTATTTGATGGGAAGTGTTTGCAAGCTTAAAATTTCTTGACATATTGCGTCAAAGGTTTCCAAAAGAAGGGAAGTAAAGAGCACGAAATCCCATAACAAGGGGCTTAGTTATCAGGACTTTCTTCCAAACAACAATCAGCACCTCATCAGGGTGTCACACCTTAAACAAATCACACACACAATAATTATAACATATTGGTCCAGAAATCTAAAGTCCCACTGTTGCCATACTTATCAATAGAGATAAACCAATCTAGCATTCGGTTATAATCATTGTCCTCTACCACTTCCACACGTACATTGTAATAAATCAATAGTGGCATTCAAAATATTCTAATCGGCAATGCAAAGTTAACAATTCATGACCCAAATGACCAATAATTATCATGTTTCGTTTTTCCGAGCAATCAATGTTTATCACTTTGTCCATGGTCGTTGACGAGGCTATCTTAGCAATATTACAGTCAATAAATAATTCAAACAGCAGCACCTTAAAATTACATATAAATTTCATTAACCAAAAATCAATTACGTTTATGCATTTCAACAACTAAAACAAGCAAAGAACAACTCACAGTAAAAGCGACAATGGCGGATGAAAGAGCCAGAAACCCATACTTAGCCATTCCCTCGGAGAAGCCAATGAAAGTACTCGCGATTCCAAACAAGACCCGCCATAGCAGAATGCACACCACAAAACCCCCTGCTCCGAGCACCACCAGATAATTCCTCCTCCAAAAGGCTTCAATCTGCAACCTCAACGCTTCCTTATACCGCGCAAACGCACTCTTAACAACCTGACCAGGGTTTTTCACTACTTTCTTAGCAAACTCCTTCGAACCCATCCCGCGATTCCCTAATGAAAAGTACCTAAACCCCACAAAATTCCTGCCCGGCGACAATGCCGCGTGTGGACGTAATACCCCACGCAGAGTAGCCGACGATGAGAAATGGGCTCTCTGGGGATTCAATAGCCATGATGAGAACGTAGGGTTTTCGATTACTTTGGGATTGCTTGTGAGGAAATGGGAAATGCCACTGCCACTAGTGGAGGGTTTTGACGCAATTTGATGAAAAACCCTGATGACGATAGATCTTGATGACCATGGTTTTGCCATTTGCCGGATTCTTTTCTGCAAATTTCTTAAGCCTTTTGATGTAGAAATGGGTTTAGATTCACAAAAATCACAAACTCGTAGGAGGAATTGATTGCCTGCCAGAAGAAAATCAATCCAACGAGTCGAGTCAACAAATTTAGTTTTCACTATATACCCGCCCTCTCGGCTCACTAGCTCCACCCCGACATGATAAACCTCTGTCTAGACTCTAGACCGAGATAAAACTTTTTTCTTTTTTAAATTCTTATATTAAATTAATATAAATTTGTTAATTAAAAAATATTACTCCCTCGTCCCATTATAAGTTACTCATTTTGTCATTTTCGTTCGTCCTACTATATGTTGCTGACTTGTATTTTTACCTTATTTTTAAAATTACTATTCATTTCTTTATTAATATTTTTAATACTTTTTACACTATTTTCATTACTTTTTCATTTTTTTTCATCAGATCACTTATATTTTTTCACTTTTTCCTTCATATCACTTGTACTTTCTCACTTTTACATTAATCCGTGTGCCCAAAAGCAACAAACAACTTATAGTGAGACGGAGGGAGTATTTTTTAAAAAATATATTTTTATTAAAGGTGACTATCAATTTTTTAATAATATTATTTTAGTTTTTTTGTCGATTTTATATAATGGAACGATCTCACACAAGAAATATAATACTCCCTCAATCCCACTATAAATTGTTTATTTTCTCATTTTCATCTGTCTTACTATATGTTGCTTATTTATTTATTTTTTCTTTCTTGGAAATTAATATTCACTTCTTTATCGTTATTTTTAATACATTTTACAATAATTTCATTATTTTTTCACTTTTTCCATTACATCATCTATAGCATATCAATATAATATTCTTCTTAATAGTTTTGTCAAAAAGTAACAGAAAATATAAAATCATTGACTTAGTTTTGTATGCATCAGTTACACAGTGCAACTTAAGTTCATTTTTAAAAAGTTACACAAAATACTACTGAAAAGTTATACATATTGTAAGCAAATAAATTTTGCTACCCAATTAAATAATGACACATGTATAAAATAAATAAATATCAAATTGTTGATAGAATTTGTTAATCGTATTTGTTATGTGGCTAGTT
>JAPKLY010000005.1:1309846-1325803 GCA_026898435.1 Prunella vulgaris
CTTGGCGATTGTTCATATACTAATTACATTAGTTCGCCAGCCCAACACAAATATATATTACTATTTTAATTTTGAGGATTTATCAAATTAATTCTCTAATTAAATAGTAAAATGATATTTATTGTACACGGTATAAGTCATTATTAAATTACGAGTCTCCCGGTACTCGTAAATGTCAATAAATGGCTGATTTGCCCTATTTATGAAGACGGCGGTAATCAATCAAGCTAAATATGGTTGATTCGTAAATTCTGTCAATCAAATCAACATCAGTTAACCATATTGCGCCACGTGTCAGCGCAGATAAGGAAAGCTCTTCACTCTCCACCCTATAAATAGGGGATGAAGTTCATGCATTTCAGACAACGAAAAAGTATCGAAGACGAACAAGCAAGCAGCAATCATCTCGACGAGCAAGTTGCGAGCTAAGAAGACCAACCGACGTTCTTCGAAGAATCAACCAATTCTTCAACAAATCTGAAGAAGTTCTTCGAAGATTCCAGCCGTTCTTCGCCAAATTCAAGTCGTTCTTCGTCAAAGCCTTCCAGAAACATCGTTTGATCCAAGACAAGAGGCCAAATCCCTCCGATCAGACATTTTTCTTGAAGAACTCCTCGAAGATCATCAAGCGTTCTTCGTCATCTTCAAACGTTCTTCACCAAATCCAGCTAGAAACATCCTTCGATCAGAAACAAGGAGCTCAATCCCTCTGATCAGACGTTTCCAGCCGAAGAACACCTCGAAGATAACAAGTGTTCATCACCGTCTTCAAAGCGTTCTACATCAAGTTCATCCGCAAACACACTTCGATTCAGAAGCAAGTGGTCAAATCCCTCCGATCAAGTGTTTCCAGCCAAATCAAGACTTGAAGATTTGAAGATCGTTCTTCGCCAAGTTCAAGACGTTCTTCATCAAAATCTTCCAAGACCAACGCTTGATCCAAAACAAGACGACATAGTCCTTGGATCAAGTGTTACAAGTAAAGCCGACTCAAAAGTCAAAATCCAGTCAAGTCAAGACCAAAGCCGAGTCAAAGTTGAAGGAGAATCAGATGATCATAGCTAGAGAGAGAACCCAATATATTCAATAAATCATTGTATATCAATTTCAAGTGTTAATAAAATTTATTTTCACAAGAATTGTTATCACACATATTATTACTGAAAAGTGTATCTTTAATAGTGTAACTTTTCAGTAATAATTTGTGTAACTTTTCGGTAATAAATAGTGTAACTGATTAAAAATACACTTGAGTTACACGGTGTAATTGGCGCACAAGAGACTTACTCAAAATCGTTTAATTAAAGGACATATCACACTCTTCAATTTCAAACATGTTTGAAAGTGAATGTATTTAAAGGACTTAGGCTAATTACATTGAGTACCTTTAAATTTTGGCTTCAAATGTTTAACTATTCTGATTTTATTTCAATATATGAAAATCTACCCAAAATTGTGGATAAATTTAAGAAAATGTCGATTCATGGCATTTAAATTATGTCTAATTTTAAACTCATAATTTGGCTCCCGTTGAATTATCACACTTGGATAGAAGAAATGAAAGGTGGTGCGTATTAATATTGCCAGCTAATGTGACTTAATTAACAAAATTCAATAATAGATCAATCATCCATTACCACAGTTTGTTAATTTGTACTCCCTCCATCCCATAATTGTTTTCACACTTTCCTTTTTCGTCCGTTCCACAATTATTTTCACACCCTATAAATGAAAACTATTACTTTAATTTTATCCTCACAATCCAACTAATCTCATTATTTTAATAATATAATTTTATACAATACTCTACTTTTCTTAAAAATTGTATCATCCGAGAGATGAAAACACGTCTGAGACGGAGGGAACAGCATTTTTGTTAAATCATTAGATAGTGGTAAGTTGGCATCCTGTCTCTTGCTTCACAATGTCGCATTGTTTTTTGGGCTCTCTCTCTCTCTCCTAATTAATTAAATTTTAAAAAAAACCAGTAAAAAACACACACACATATATATACACACACAAGGATAAATGAATAAGTAATCAAAAATACATTTTAAGTCCGTCCACCGCACTATATTTCGCACAAGAATTTATCAAACAAAGTTAAGAGAATGCCAATAATACCAAAAAAAAAAGGTCATTTATCTTTCCAGCTAAATTAAAATATGATTTTCTTATATCAATCAAGTAAAATTATCAATTATTAAAAAAATATTATTAATTTTTTTTTAATCCAAATAGTTAGAGTTCTATTAGTTATGATCGAAAATTCATGAATTTTCACACAGTATCATTCTTATAATAATATTAAATTTTAAAAGTTAGTCTGGAGCTAAGACGTGTAACTCAATCAAATTATTTATTTACATTCAGATTTTAAGAAAATATTATTTAAAAATTTATATCTATTTCACTTTCTTAATTTGTGTGTCTTTCACTCCTACAAAATTTTAGTTATTGACTAATAAATATAGTGCACAAGGTGTACATATGTATAATAATTTGCATTAAAAAAAGCAGTTAATTTTACTTGCATTTTCCAGTCAAAATAATTGATACTCCCTCTGTCTCATAATTATTTTCACATTTTCATTTTCCGTCCGTCCCACAATTATTTTCACATTCTATAAATGGAAACTATTACTTTAATTTTAGTCTCACAATCCAACTAATCTCATTATTTTAATAATATAACTTTACACAATATTCTACTTTTCTTAAAAACTGTGTCATCCCAAAGGTGAAAACACCTTGGGATGGAGGGAATATTATTTTTTGAAAAAATACTCTTAAATTGTGTATTATATCTAATACATACAAGGTTTTGTCATAATAATATATTTATTAAGATGTTAGAAAAAATATTAGTAAGTAAAATACATTTAATTATATCCATTTCATTACAAGTTACAACACATTTTGTCTCAGAAGAATTTGTCAACGTCCTTTTACGAGGGAAAAGAATTAAAAAATAAAATAGACAAAGAAAAGAAAAGGAAAATCACAAACACGGCATGTTGACGTCCGTGTGCGCAAATCCTAATTAATATACCACCTCCATCCAAATCACTTTATCTTCGTCTTTCAAAACACGAATTTTAATGGACACTACCTCCACAGTAAATAGACTATATTTTTTTTATATAATTTAATGCAAGGTGCCGGAGGGTATTATGAGATATTGTCATGTCCGTTCACGAATTTAAAAATTATATATGAAAATAATATATGCATACTTTTCATACACAATTTTTAAATTCGTGAACGAACATCACAATACCTCATAATACCCTTCAACATATTGCATTAAACCATGTGCAAAAAAGAATAATTCAATTTTCATGGACGGAGAGAGTATTAATTAGTATATATAAACACCATGACTTATTTCCAATTTGATCGACACCAATTTTCTTCTAAAATTGGACAGTGGAAAGATTGATGTGGTTTCATTTTATCATAGTTTGGAGAAGAAATTTATCTACAATTTAATAGTGATAAATTGATTGAGTAGTTTGCGACTTATTTCATTTAATTTATTAAAATGCTATTTTAATTTTCTTATTTATAAAAGATTAATAACTTGTTGTAAGAATGTTTTGGAATTTAAGTGATCTCTAGAAATTAATTTTTAAAATCTAATAAATTTTAAAATATGTGTTTTTTTAAAGTTTTAAATAACATGGGATTTAATTTTATGTCAAAATTATTGTGCAAGAGTAAAAGATGTTGGTTGAAAGAAAATAAAATAATAATTATATTGATATTTATTTATAGGATGTGGTATTAGGTTTATAATAATCTAATTTTAAATTCTTAAATTAGAACGAGTTTTAAATTTTAAATTAAAAAATTTTAAAACTCAAATCAAATATACTTTTCAGTTATTCTACTATATACCATGTGTATGATGTGCAATTGAATTTTGAAAAAAATTACTCCAATTAATAATCAGTAATAGTCTAAGAAGTAATTAATAATACATTGAGAGCTAATTTGTTTTGTTGAATTATGATGGATTGATATTTTTAGTCCATTTGCCCTATGTTCAGTTCATGTGACATCAACTAGTAATAGAAATTATCATCTATTATTACATGGAAAGGGATTAAATTAATTATCTCATAAAGAAAAGGATAATTATTTATCAATCCTATTCAATAAAGTAAATTAGCGCTAGGAGTCATTCTGTAATATCCCAAAAAGTAATAAATAATACAACAATTGCAAAAAACAAAAAAAAAAAAAAAACAAACAAACAAACAAGACACACAAGACACACAATTTAACATGCAATTGTGTTTTTAAAAAAATAAAACTAAATATAAAAATTCAAAATGCATGCTATGCATATGGTGCATATTAAAATTTGTGTATCCTTAGATATCATGAAAGAAATCTCAAGTCTAATAATAAGGAAAAACTAATTAAAATTTTGGAGATAATATTATATATTCTTATCTCTGGATTTAGAATTTACTTAATATATAATACTCCCTCTATCCACATTCTTATTTCTCATTTTTTATTTGAAAATAACTTATACTCACAATAAGAATTTAAGTTCCACAATATTTTCTTTTATTTATCATTTTAACATAGTAATATAATTTTTTTATTAAATTATGTGTTTATTATAAAATAAAAAAAATAGTATCATGCACAAAGAGAGTACTATCAAATTTAATAAAGCTCCCTACAACAAGATATTGTGGGATCCTCCCAAAACTCCAATAGTCTGATTATTTTTTAATGTCCAAACTTATAAAAAAAATACCTAATTGATCTATTTATATAGATTTACAATAGACTCATTTATTTATTAAATGTTATTATAGATAAAGTGATTGATAGTTTAAGTAAGTAGGTGATGATTGTTGCATAAAAATACAGTATTAATATGTGTTACAAACAATATCATTTTAAAGAAGGAATAATTAATTAATAATATAGGGTGTGTTTTGTAAAAATGATAAAATTATATATCCGTTCAAAATATCGAGCATAATAAATTTGGACAGTCGGAGTATAATATCTGTGCAGATATTCATTTCATTCAATTTTATTACTTACATTTTATTTTAATCTGTATGATAAAATTAGTAATTCTTAAAAAATACTTCCATTATTAATTACAATACGCTTTACTTTTGCACCTATTTTGTGAGTAAGTCTAAGTCGTTACTGGTACGCCCCTCTATTTAGCCAATACGTTTTCTCCGTTACACGTTTTCTCCGTCTTTGACGAAATTCGAAAATAAAAAACTGTTCTTTTTATTGAACAGTAGCGGAGCCATTATAAGACCTCCTTTCTTTCGCACATAATTCTTCCTTCATCCTCACTTTTGCTAATTCGATGACCAATTCACGCACAGATACACATATTCATATGCATAATTGCGAATTTGTTTGTTTGTTTGTATAATCAGATTTGGTGAATATTTTTTTGTCAATTGTGCACAGTTCTCACTCTTCTGACTTTTCCTCCTCTATGAACTTCTCTCTCCACCTCCAAGATATTTCTTCGTCTTTCTTCCTTAATCTGCAAGAATCAATTTGGGGTTTCAATTGAATTCGTGGGCTTTGCCCTTTTTCTTTTTTTATAAAATTGAGTCGAGGGTTTCTGTTATGGAAATATCGAATTCTGATGCTACAAATTTGGACTCCGCGTCCCCGTCGTTGGCAAGCAGTGGAGGGGGAGTCGCGAGGATCCTACAGTTACCTGCCGTCCGGTTCCTGCAGTCCCCGATTTCGTCCCTACTCGAATATTCTGGCGTCCTGCGCCTCCGGCCAGAATATCGCTACTCCGAATCCGTCTCTCTTATACCTGAGAGTACTAGTGCCGGTGTAAATGCTCAAAACTCAGGCAATTCTGAGCCAGTCAACCGTAATGATAGTACTGATGGGAGTGGGAATAGCAATAGCAGTGCCGAGGTTTCTATTCGGATTATTGGAGAGCAGGAGAGAGCTGGGGGTGCAATTAATAGTGAGGATGGTGTAAATGGGGTGGGATTGGGTGTGGATGAGGTTAATGAAAATGGGGGTGGTAATAGTACCGACGATAACAATAACAATAATAGGGAAACATCATCTAGTCAGAGATATGATATACAACAGGCAGCGAGGTGGATTGAGCAGATTCTTCCGTTTTCATTGCTATTGTTGGTTGTTTTTATCCGGCAACACTTGCAAGGTATGTGTGATATGTTTATTAATTCATCCCAGAAACTTATTTTTTCTTATAATGTTTGATGACTTTGTTTTGTGAGAATGATGGTTTTTTAACTCTATTAGATGTTGCTCCGTATACCTAATAATGTTATTACTCATATATTATTACTCTTTAGGGAGGACAATAGCAATCATGGAGTAGTATTAGAGTCCTCTGTATTCTTTTACATTTGAAATTGATTGTGGATGCTTAATTCCAGTGCCCTTTGGATTGTTATGCATGCGCTGATTGGTTTACTTATTGATACCTTAGAATGACAGATATCATTGGAGGAGTGATTTTAGCTATTCTATTGGATGGTACTTTTTTGTTCAGACATAGGGAGTTATTTTGGATTTGATGCGAACATATTTTGCTGCTTGTTCGGTTAATAATTGGTTATTAGCAAATCATCTAGCTTTCCTCTATAACAGAGTTTTTTCCTTATGCAATGAAAGAACAGTTATTCTTTTGGAACTTCAAAATCTTTTATGGACTACCTTGAACCTTCGGAAGTTGAGTTTCAACTGTACTTGTCAAAAGGAAAATTCTGGTCCACATAAGGAAAAGGAAGCTAATACTTATAGAAATAAACTTGAAGGAAGGTGGAAAGACATAACCATAGTTTTGAAAGGCGCGCCTCGGGCGCCAAAGGCGAGAGACTACAGGTGTGGCGCCTTTTCAATGAAAGGCACTGTTGCCCGGGCGAGCTCCTTTTGGCGCCTTTTTGAGGCGATAAAAGGCGCGCCTCGGGCGTGCCTCTTGATTTTTGTTATATGGAGAGAATTTTAAATAAACTTTGACACTTTTAGTTCAATTATATGTATTTTATTGACACTTTTTTAAGTAGTAAAACTTTTAAAGAGACATTATGATTCTCGTGATCAAGTTGATCCAATTTCTTTAAATGAAATTGATGAAAGCAGTGAATGGTTTGGGGTGGGGGGGGGATAATAATTCTAATGAAGATGAAGACTTTGTACATGATTGTGATGATTTAACTTGGAGTATGGTTGGTGATGTTCTTGGGGTTGATGAGCCCGTGTACCAAACTAGAGGAAAACAAGTGAGCAAGGGAAAGGAGAAGGGGAAGGGAAAAAATGTGGGTAGTTCAAGTGCAAGGCTAACTTCAAAAGGTAAGAGCAAACAAGTGGACAAAGGCAATAGGAAAAAAGACTCATATGTAAGACTTAGAGATGATGATGACGATGAGGAGGCATTTGATAAAGTGGAGGAGGAAGATGAAGAAGAGTACATCGATGATGATGAGATGTTTGATGAGGAGGAGGAGGAGGAGGAGGGTTTTGATGTTGATGAGGATGAGGATTGAGAAATTGTTAACTTGGTGTGTTAATTTCATGGTTTTTGTTTGTGAAGAATGAACTTGTGAAGTCTATCTTCACTTTTTTGTGTTAATTTTATGCTTATCTTATGTTATAATGTTTATTTATTGAGTTTTTAGTTGTATTATGTGGTAGAAAATCTTATATGATATATTTTTTCAAAATGTATCCCGGGCGCGCCTCAGGCGCTACCATCCCCTTGGCGCCTCTCGCCTTTAAAAACTATGGACATAACTATAGAGCTAGCTTAGCTATGCTCATACACTTGTATTATTTTATAATTAGAAACAGGTTTTACATTTATATTTAAGTCTTTACCTCTAAGTATGCTAAAGTGCTGACTTTTCTTGCTGATGCGGTGTTTTGAGCTGCTCCTTTCTGTTGTCCTGCTTGATACAGATGATTTCCTAGTGAGGTTTTAATGTGATTAACAAGATTGTGAGCTTTTGTAGGTAGTTTTACTTGCTATGATATCATGAGAGGTCAGTTTCAAGAATGATTTTCCATTTTATGAAAATAAAAGGTTAAAATGAGGTGGATTTTGTTGTTCATTTGACTATTTAGTTTCATAAGTAAGAACAATTATACATTTGAAACATTTAAATAATCTTTAATGTGCCGTCATAACCCCTTTAAAAATCAACCGAAAGGAAAGAAAATGCTTGAGGGGAAGAAACTTGGACGGGAAGGTTGAAATTACTAACAATAGAATATGATAGTTACAATTGTATACTGAGGCTTTCTGATAATTGGAAATAGGTTTTATTTGTATTCTTAACCTCTGAGGATAAATTTTTTTGAGCTACTCCTTTCTGTTGAATACAGATTGTCCTTGTATCTAGATGAAATTCTAATGCAATGACAAACTTGTGAGCTTGCGGAGATGGTGTCTTTTTAATTTTTTCTTTTGTTTTCATGACTCATGAGAGCCCAGTTGTTCCATTCTGGTGGAAATATCAAATATGTTTAAATGGGGCGGCTAGTATTTTTTGTTCAATTATTTGGGCTGTATATGAATATCTGAAACTATTAATTAAGAAGATAAAAACAGACAAGATCTTCAACTTCTATGAAGTAATATTTTGTTATCCTCTTTACCTAGTTAAAACTTCCTTTGGTATCCAACTGTTGACTTTTCAGAGAATGTTTTCAGGATTTGTTGTTACCATTTATTCCACTGCCATCTTGTTGAAATCTAATGACATTCTGCGGAAGCAAACTGCTCTAAAGGTACGATTCATGTTCCATAGAACTTTACAGCGTTATTCCTGTAGATTAAATTAAGCTTCCTGCCTTCTGCAATAATGGCTGAAAGTTAAAATGTTAAACTAAAGAACTAATATAAAACTGGATTCCGCAGGGAGAGAGGAAGATTAGCGTCCTTGTTGGTTATACATTTGTTTTCACACTTCATATATGTGGCATCTACTGGTGGCATCGTCAGGATGATATCTTTTATCCATTACTCATGATTCCTCCAAAGGCAATCCCACCTTTCTGGCATGCTATATTTATCATCCTGGTTAATGGTATGGTTTCTTTACCTGGTTTTTGTATTTTTTGCATCAGTTCCTCTGACTACTGTGCTAGGTAGTACAGAAACTAATCCATCTTAAATATGCCTGTTTGTGAAGTCATGTTCTTTTCGTCATTACTTAGAAGTTGAGTGATTTAAGGACAGCTCTATGTGTAAGATACAACGGTTTTTAGTCATTTAAAAGAATAAATTGTTGAAATTGATTTGGAGTTTTGTATATTTACCTGCTGTCTCCTTGTGAATATTATTTATGACAAAAATATTGGAATACAAACTTTAATAAGGTGCTTGGAAAATTTACCTCCTTCGTAAACTGCATTAGGTTCTCAAAACATTTTTATCTGCTGGTTGGAGACCGTAAACTGCATTAGGTTCTCAAAACATTTTTATCTGCTGTTAATTCTGTACTTTGTATTTTATATTACTGCCAGACATAATGGTGCGACAGACTGCCATGGTTTTGAAGTTGGTTCTGTTAATGTATTACAAAAATGGAAGAGGACACAATTTTCGTAGACAGGTAACACAATACCAAGCCAAATAAAACAATGTCATTTTCACCTGATCACTACTAATGAACAGTTATATTGCTTAGGAATCTAATACTAACATTTCTGTCATTCAGGGCCAAATGTTGACTCTGGTTGAGTATTCACTGCTTCTGTACCGTGCTTTGTTACCAACCCCTGTATGGTATAGATTTTTCTTGAACAAAGAGTATGGGAGTCTCTTTTCTTCACTGACGACAGGATTATATTTAACTTTCAAGTTAACATCAATTGTCGAGAAAGTAAGTTAATTGCCACTTTCATCTCCCTAATTATCTAATTTTTGAGGCTGTATGTAACCTATTGACATTCTCTCTGTCTCTGTCTCTCTCTCTCTCTCTCTCTCTGCAGGTACAATCTTTTATTTCTGCCCTGAAGGCATTATCCAGAAAGGAAATCCATTACGGGTCTCATGCGACGTCAGAACAGGTATTTTATATCTTCCTTCCAGTATTTGGTTCACCTTTCTGGCCTATGGATTATCCTTGAGTATGATTTTGTGTTCTCCTAATACAAAACCTTATAAACATTGTATTTTTCAAATGTCCACATCTTTGCAAATAATGTTCAGATTTCTGCTGGCGAAAATATACTAAAAATATTTAATTACTGGTTATTTGAGGAATAGCTATTACAACACATAATATCATATTTACACATTCCCCTCGATTTTCAACTCCAGAAAAGATGTAAGGAATGATTAGCACAATTATAAGTAGTTTTGGTTGAGTTTTTTTTTTTGTTAGTAAATAGTAACTCATGCTAGATCTCTTGCAAATTCATGGTCCTATTGTCTAAGCGATTGAGAAAACCTTAGTATGTTTTAGACATTCATCCTTACATTTTTGTATTTGGCTTCTCCCTCTTAATTTCTCAAAATTTCATATGTTGCATGAAAAATTTGATCCAGTCTAATGGAGTATAAATATGCATGGTATTCTAACTAAATCTTATGATTTATTTTACTTAGGTAAGTGCAGCTGGCGATCTATGTGCTATATGCCAGGAGAAGATGCATGCTCCCATTTTATTACGCTGCAAACATATTTTTTGTGAAGACTGTGTTTCAGAATGGTTTGTTTTCTTTCTCTTCCAAACTCCCCCCACCCCCCACCCAAGAAAAAAAAAAAAAGGTTTCTGTACTTTTATATGCTATTGTTTTGGGCTTTTTTTTTAAAAAAAAATCAAAAAAATCTCTGTCCAGTTAATTACTTTAAAAATGGGAATTTGATTTACATTAATATGGATATGTTGCTGATTAATATAATTTCTATATATTGCTATCTTCTTATAGACTGTAGTTGGCTGGCATAGAGTGCTGAATTATATTTATTGGCAGATTTATACTTATTATTGCTGTTCAGTTTCCAATTGGAGTTTCAAATTATGTGACGTTTGCAAATTTACATTGGTTGAAAGGACTCTTGAACTACTTTGTTGCTCTTCATATTGCAATATTCATTTCAAAATTTTACTATTTTGTTGATCTTTTTAGTTTCGTTGCCAATTTGTATTCCAATTCTTTAAATTGGTTCGTCCACATATTTCATTTCTAATTCTACGCTTGGCACTCATATAAAAACAAACTTACTGTGATTGCTTCTTCCAGGTTCGAACGAGAAAGAACTTGCCCTTTGTGCAGGGCACTAGTTAGACCTGCTGATCTCCAGTCATATGGGGATGGATCAACTAACCTATTCTTCCAGTTGTTTTAATCGGCTTATGGCTCTCTCTTTATTGCATGGAAGAAAACTCTGCACATCATGGGCAAATCTGGTAGCAACCTGAGTTATATAAATATATATATATATATAGGTATATTTATAAATAGGTTTGATTCTACTTTTTGAAAGGTTAAAGTGGATGAGAGGGTATTAAGTTTTCATGCCCACACAATGCTGTTTCTATTTTTCACACTTATTAATGATAACTGTGTATACTTCTGTGTCATAGTAATACATACCAATGATTTGCAAGTTTGCTTTCTTGATATTATCATTTTTATTTAATTTTGCACAGAAACACAGCCCACAAGTTTAGAGAAGGAAAAGGTCTATACTTGACTTCACCCAACCAAACTTAGTGGTTGTTTTGAAACAGTTAAAATAATATTTTTTTCAAAATTATCTTTTACAACTTTAAAAAAATAAATTTATAAGCTGTTTTGTAGAATTTCAAAACTGGTACTTTATTTCACTTAAATACTTCAATATAATAGGACATTAGTTTCACGAAAATATATTTAAAAAATAAAATCCCCACCGAAAGTAAAATGTAATAAAATCGCATGTAGTTCAGTCAAACTTTTGTGTTTGGAGGAGAGATTTATGAAGTTGTCGTATGACGCTGAGGCTTTGTATGTTTCAAGAGCTTATGCATTGTAGTATCACTCTTTTTGTAGATAAGAGTAGCACTCGTGTATCATGGTTGCAATATATTGTGAATATGACGAATTCTTCTTCTTCTTCTTCTTCTGCTTGGGGAACATTGACTTTACAGGCAGTTACGGCTGTCGTTGAGATTCATTGTGAGGCAGATTACATTGCGCTATTGTAGTTATAACTAATATACCTTTATTTTTCTGAAATAATTTGGTAATCATATGAATTATTTGACTTCTGTGCATTATTTAGGCATGGATGTATAAGCACTTTGATACTACCTACACAAAATGCAACTTTAGTTGTGATGAGGTCATTTTATAAAAAATTATACAAGTAATCATGGTTTCTTTCAAATCACTCTTGTCCTGAGAAGGTTTTGGAACCCTAATCATTATAAAGTGGGCTTAAAACATCTCAAATGCTTGTTCGACATTCTTTTTGGCATTTCCTTGAATATATTTTTCTTAAGATCATATGGACTCTTAACATTTTGGATACATCGCTTATATTAGATAATATTTTTTCGTATGTTTTGTGTCATGAATTATCATATTTTATATCTAAATAGAGCCATTAAACCCAGATCTACCAGAGCTCGAGTTCGTCCGTATAAAGGTCAAATTCTCTAAGATATACGGACTTGACAAAATCAAAGGTCAACATCAAAGAATGTATCAAGTACTGACAAGATAAAAAACATAAAATATAAACTAGATACAATACTATTATTTAAATTTATGGTTGTAACTCAAACTCTAAAATAAATTAAGATGTCTTTTAAGACTATTTAGTCATTTTTAAAGCTACCTGATCACGAGTAGTTAGTTTTGTAAATGGAGGTCTTCTCCCTCATTGTAAAAGGACTCGTATTTTCTTCCACCATTCACTCATTTTTTATCATAATGTTAGGGCTTCTTCTTAATTAGAACACCCAAAATAATATTTGATGAGAAGAAATCTCAAGTTCTTTCACCATTTTTCGTGTTATTTATTTATTTTTGTATATTAGCCACATCTCAAATAATTGATAATAATAGCTATAGAAAGAATTTCGCTTCATTTAAAATTTTGAGTTTATAAAGAAGTGTGAAATTAATTTGTTCATATTATTTTCTTAATACTTCCCCCACTCATGGATTGAATTCTCAACTTTTCCCTCTGAGAAGGAGGTCAATGAATGAACAATTTAATATTGGTAGAGTTGTTTCTATGAAAATTGAAGCCAAGATGTGTGGATGTGAGTCTTTTTTGAACTGATATCATAAAAGAAAATTTCCACACCATTTAAAAGTATAAACTTTTAAAGACGTGTGTAATTAATTTATTTATATAATTTTTCGTAATAAAAAATTACCAACCATTATAATAATAATATTATTATTCACCGAATGTCCTTACACAACCTTATTGAATAATATGGAGATTGATTAAGCAAAATGATAATTTGACTCCGCGATTTCAAAATAAGTGTGTTATATTCACAAGTCTGAGATGTAATCACCACTTCAAATATAATTGTTAGGACTCCATGATCATCTCGAGTGTATTAACTTTTTGAAGCTATCAAACAATTATTTAATTTTTAATGCTTACAATCAAGACTCTCAAATATCCCTGGAAAATCTTGTCTTAGCTCATGCATTTGATATAAGTGTTGGATATCAACAATAGTAGGCATCCTTAAGTGATATGTGTTTGAAGTGGATTTAGAGTTCCTCTATTTTAAACATAAAATGAAATCTGTATTTGTAAATTCATGAAGAAGGTGGTTATTTGTGTGTGAAATTCATAGATTTCAAATTCATCCATTCAAATGGATTAAAGAATTTGGAAAATTAGAAATTCTTGAAAAATTGGAGAAGTTTGAATTTTTAAGATGATTAACAGAACTTTGAGGATGAAAGCCAAAATCTTGTGGGCGAATAATAGAATTTTAAGAAGAAGCATTTTTTTACCAAAAATATTAATAATTTACCTGCAGGATTGTGATCCATAGTAAGAGAATGATTGAGAAAAATATATATAGATGCGGAGATAGAAAACATTTGATGCAAAAAATCAAAATTAATAATCTCTATGTATAGGTAAAAGAAAATAAGTAACTATTTTATATTACTGTTTACAATCTACATCTAACGAGATTCTTTAAAGAAAGTTGGAGAGAAACCAGGTGAGTTAACTCATCTAGCTATTGGACTCCTCACTTGAGTGAGTGATCCGATTCGATTCCCTCTGGGAACGAATAGGAGGGAGATATAAGGTTGACTTGAAGATATTCTTGAAATGTTTGGAGACTTAGTGAACTAACTTCTAACAACTAACATTTAACGATAAAAAAAGGAAAGCTGGAGAGAATTCTGCATTGACACTTTTGTGAGTGTAAAAAATTTTATTTTTAGATGTGTGAAAGTAGGGTTGAGACGTTAAAATAAAAAAGTATAAAAGTAATTTTGGGATGGAGGGAGTATTATTTTACGTTTTAAAAAATATTCTCCAAAATTACATTCTACACTGAACAGATTTTCTTTGGGAAATACGTGTGACCTTTATATTCTTCGTTAAACTTTTCATTTGATATGCGCATGTATCAAATGGGTAGCGGGGTATTGAAATGTGATTAGAAAAGATAAAATAAATAAATAGAGTTTTTAAAAAGTCAAGGTGTAAACGTCGAAAATCGCATAATCGACAGATTCGGACTGTCTAACACCTAGCCCTGGGTGATTGTCTAATTTTTTTTTTTAGAAAATCACATAATAAATTATCATTAATTAATAATTTTCCAATCAAGTATATATATATATATAATGTATGTATGTTTAATTTTTACCCAAACTTATTAACGTACAAGATTTATATGTATAATTTTTTTAATCAAATATATATATATATATCACAAATAAAGTGAGGATGAGGACGAGCTGCAGACTCGAATATGAGCAATGATGAAAGTGAGTTATTAGGATTCATTATCGATATTATTTTATTTTTGTTAATATTTAAATTTTTTAATAAATAGAACAATAAAAAAATTCCCTAGCGAAGCCTAGGTAGCACTTTTTCAACAATAACGGTTTTATAAAGATCAGATTGATTGGTGGTCGCCTAAATATATTTTTGCATCACTAATAAATGTAGAAAGAGATGTGCATATACTTTACTCTCCTATAAAATTAATTAATCAGAAGCTTTATTTGAAATGCACATTTCGACA
Source organism: Prunella vulgaris (assembly GCA_026898435.1). NCBI lineage: Eukaryota > Viridiplantae > Streptophyta > Magnoliopsida > Lamiales > Lamiaceae > Prunella > Prunella vulgaris. The sequence continues at coordinate 1,325,084 of JAPKLY010000005.1, forward strand.
TAATGAAAATATGATAAAGGGAGTACTACATTTATGTCTCAAAAGTTTGCAATTCTTTATAACCAAAATTTTTAAAAGAAATTGTAATAAATAGAATGTACATACTATCTATGCGCTATAAAAATTTGCATATTTTTTATTTTAATTTGTTCCACAAAAATTTGCATATTTTTTAAATAAAAATATTTATTTAAATTTCTACCTCACAATTTTCATCATCCACATATTATATTTTTTCTTAAAATCTGTGCCCCAAAAGTACCGCAGACTATTGGGAGACGAGGTTGTACTAAGTACATGTTTGCAAACTCTATTTTTATTGTTGGAAGTGTTTTTTTCCAAAGTTGGTGTGACCCAACTTTTAAAATATAAAAGCACTTCTAGCTATAAAATAGAGATCGACGTACCTTAAAAATGGTAAGATGAAGATTTGGAAGAAGACAATCTTAAAGAATATTTTCATTTTTTAGATTTGCAAATTTTATTGGATATATTAAAAAAGTAAAATAAACAAACTTTAAGGAGAAAAATAGTGCTCCATTGTCCCCAATATTTATTCTCACTTTTTATTTTCGTTAATCTCTCAAACATATTCTCATTCTCCTTTTAGAAAATATTATTTTATTATCTCACTCACAACCAATCATTTATTTTTAAGTGGACCTCATAATTATTTCACAACATCCTTACTTCATCTATTTTATCTTATTTTCTTTAAAA
>JAPKLY010000005.1:1325813-1363092 GCA_026898435.1 Prunella vulgaris
TTTTTTAATATAAAAATATTAAAATAATAGATAAAAATATAAATTTATGGCCGCCTAGTAGAATCGCCCAGAGAATGTCTGGGCCCAAAAACGCATAGGATTGTAGATTTTACAGAAATTGAATGGGTAAGTGGCCGCTAGCGTTTAGGCGTCGTCTAGATGGCCGTCGAGGCAGATCTCTTCATCACTGGTGAAAATAGAAAAATAGAATTAGGGGCCGCTTCATTGGGAGTAATGAGAGTGGGGAATGAGAATGAATGAAGATTAATGAGGATTCATTTTTATTAGTAGTGTTTGGTATTACTTATTGTATATAAATAAAATTATAAAAACATGTTAAAGAAAAAAATAATTACTTAGATTGTTTAAATAATACAAGTGTATCACTTGAGTGTGTGATTCGGATTTGATTCTCTTTGAGAACAAATAGGAGGAAGATATAAAGTTGGCTTGGAGATATGTGCGTACGAAGATTTGATGAATTAACTTCTAACTATTAACCAGTGACATTTATCGATAAAAAAGAAAAAAAAGTTTTGGAGGGAGAAGTAACTCCTTTTCTCATGAAACACAAAATTACCAATGAGTAAATAAATAAATCCAAAATTGAAATGGAAACAATATCTAACATGGGGCTTAAATAGTGAATAATCTATCCCAGAAAAAGTGCAAGATGACTGCATGGGTGGGGCCACCCCTCCTCTACTGTCACATGTGGGTGTGTGTCCAAGTAAGTACAATACCAAATGGTCAAACTTACAACATCCCTACCACCACCCTCCTGTTAAATGTTTTGTCTATTTACTGCCTCTGCCCCCCTTCCTCTTTTTTTTACTGTTTCTTTTGATTTTCCCATTTCGGACTATTTTTCACTGCACATTCTGCACAACTTTCACCTATCACCCTCTATAAATGCAACCCACCATAAATGAAGAAAAAATGTTTCTAGTCCTTTTCTCTTCTCTGATTCTCATGACGAAAATGACCCCTCATCTCACTTCTCTTTTTTCTTTCTTTTTTTCATAACAAAAATTCATCACTTATTCCCTCCCTATTACTCCTCTTCTTGATCATTATCGATGATGGTACTGGATTCTTGATGAAGGATTCATTAGGGTTTCAACCCCCCCCCCCCCCTTGTTGCAGATAAGTACTAATTACTCTCTCTCTCTCTCTCTCTCTACTTGAGGTCGTTCATTCCTGGGAATTTTGTTTTGACCTTGGATGACCCATTTCTGTACATGATTATTTTATGTTGCAACAACTTACTTTTTCCATATGGGTTTATGTTCTTGTTTGCAAGATTAGCTAGGGTTTGTCCCAAAATTGCTTTTTTTGTTGGTAAAAAAAGATAAGAGCCCACAATTATATTTGCCACTCTAATACTATTGCACTTATTAATTCAGAGTTTTTCACCATTTTGAGCATAAAGATTGCAACTTTATTACCCTATTCTTTTCTCTGATTCATTTAAAAAAAAAAAATCAATGCTTAATTTCCATCTACCACATAGTTGAGAGGTTGGATCATTTCTTCAAAATTCCTTGAGATTAATTGCTTATAATGTACTTTTATCTTCAACGGGCGGCCCGATTTTCGATGCTGGCTTTGAACCCATTCAGACTGCAGCATAAAATACACCCTGTATAAAGAGAGATTGTGTTGAATTAGTGCTGCTGTACATCCCATATTGCTTTTCTCAGTGTCACTATAGTCTCATTAATATTAGTAGCAGCATTAGTAATTGTCACATAAATAGCACCAACGAATTAATTTAGGTTTTGGTTTTTCACTAAAAAGAATTAATTCTTTTGTCTGGAATTTATTGTTTCCTTCGATAAATCAATGTGGGATAGCTGAAGAAAGTGATCATATTCGGTTACAATTATGTGCATTGATGTTAATTAAACATTAGCTTCAAAATGTTTGCACTGTATAATGTAGTTTCTTAAGGTGCCAATTTTGAAGTGAATTGAAGAAAAATGGATTGAATCGAACGAGCGTGGGGGGGGGGGGGGGATTTGAGACGGAGTTAGTACTGTAGTGTTATGATTTTTTGAAGTAGGGATTGGATAGGTAGTACTCCCTACGGGATGACACACTTTTTAAGAAAATATTTTATAGATAAACTAGTGGTATATGGGTAAATATGTGGATAGATTTGTGAGTGTGCATGCAAATCAAAGTTTCTTTTTTTTATTAGTGTGTAAATTTGTATGGGACGTCCAAATAAAGAAAGTGTGCAGATTCCTTGGGACAGATGGAGTAATTTGGAATGTGGTGCATTGGTGTAAAAGAGCTTCGTTCAGCCCAGTCATGGATGAAAGTTAGGGTTGAATTAGCTGCCGACTCATTCGTTTAAGCACTCAGTAGAATCGGAGAAGCTTATGCTACTGTGATTGAGTGAATGATGCGGGAGATAATTTCACGTCCCTCTCCGTCCGTGCTTGGACTGAAGGGAGCTCCTCTAATTACCTTGTTGCCTTCATTTTTGTTTATTTGTCTCTCTAATTAGGATCTTCATACCTCTAACTTGTTCCATTCAAAAATTAATTAATATAGGTTCAATCATTGTGTTGAGTATTTTGAAGCTCAATTACAATCAAGAAAGTCGCTAAGATTATGTTTGTTTTCGGTTTTACATGGTTTACAAGAACCGGTTTTTGAAAATCTAGTGAGTTTTAAATTGTTAGGATAGAGAATTGATTGTATTAGAAAGTTTGATAGTAGATTTATAGGTGCTGCAGTGGTGGTTTTACGAAAAGATTTAAATTTGTAAATTCAAAACAACCGTCGATCACATTTGTTTTCGTGTAAGAATGATATTATTTACTTGCTTTGTTCATTTTAGTCGTGATTTTACCGTTGGCTTCTGATGAAGTGATCATACATTTTGAAAAATCGAGGAGCGCATCAATAGTTGGTGCAAGCCTGTACCTCTTGTGGTGGGGTTTCTATCTTTTTTGCTTTTTTCAGGTTTTCTAGTGCCTACTTTTGCTTAAAACATATTAGTGAAAAGCTCCCTGTTTGCTCAAGTTACTAGATTTCCTCTTTATCCGTACCTTTTCTTCTGTTTGTAGCTTTTCCACCGCCTTGAAGACGACGAGGCGAGGCTCCTGAACCCGGCATGTCTTCGTCTCATTCGCCTTAATCTGATTAAGAACCTGTAGAACACAGGTGGTGGCACATTAATTATGTATATATGAGGTACATTTTCCTTATCATCATGCATGTCTGTACTATAAAGGCATAGTTAAAACGTTACTACTATTTAATTAATTAATCTAATGTAAATTTATATCTAGTCGAGCACCATGCATCCTGCAACTCTTGTTTTTATTTTTGTTGCCTTTTGCAGGTATTGCCAAAAATGGATGGAAGGTTTCATGCCCTGTTTAGGAAATGTAAAAGTATTATTTTGAAATGATTAGTGGTGTTAATTAAGGTTTATTTAAGTGGTGTTTATGGATAAAATCAAATATAGATTCCATATGTAGTGTGGTCCCTGGTTTCTTCATGTGTGTTGGTTTTGTTCATCCCACTTTTTATGATATTGTGGAAAAGGTGAATTGTATTATTATTGCCTCTGCTGTAGTTTTCTTTCCCATACTATTTTTAATGTGATCATAAAGGAAGCATTTAGAGTTTTTGTGTGATGTATTCATGTCCCCATAAACCTACTCACATTTTATGATTGCTTTTCGATATTCACTGTCACGGGTACCTTATCGCGTACGTGAGGATGTAGCCGTTGCATTGTTTTTTAATACATCAAGTACGGTCTTTGTTGCTTTCTTGAGGTGTATTCGTGTTAGAGTTGGTGTTATGAATTGGCTACTTCCTTCGCTCTAGGTTGCGTTCTGATAAGAGAATGCGCAAGAGAATTTGAAATCGTGTAAGAATGAGATTGAGATTGGTTCGAGTTATTTGGGCGAACACGTGAAACAAGGTTGGCTTGGAAACTCGAGTGGATTGAACTCGTTGACTCACTCAATCAAGCCAAATAGACCCGATCAATCAAACTTGTAACTAATTTGCAATCGCGTAAGATTAGTTTAACTTCATCAGATCCAACTGATTACAGAGTTGATCATTTGGATCGACAAACAATGAGCTCGACGGCTCTAAGTATGATTTGATATTGAAATCAATGAAGTTAGTAGTAGGAATGTAATATAGGGTGAAAATGAAGAGATTTGGTGGTGGTCCCTGATATGGAATTTAGTGTGCATTTGAATGGAACTCAAAGTGGGGGGCAGTATATGTCGGGTCTGCATGCATGTGCTGATGTTTTTAAAATGTTTATTATCCTCCTCCTCTCCTAAATTTACTGTTGTTTCATATTTCTGTGGTTGGTGGCTGCACACATTTTTAATGTCAAATTTGTTGATTGGAGGTACCACTCACCCTGCCTCTATATACTGCTCTTGGGTGGGGACCATATATATATATATATATATTGTATACACACCCTTGCATCAATATTGCTTTATCAACTTGACCAACTAGGTCTTTTAATTTGATGATAGTAGCGGAGGGTTTAAGTATATTGTTAGATAAAAATAGTGTATGATAAAGCTTATCATGAGATTGTGATCGGTAGCCAATATTAGGGGTTATAAATTTTATAAGTAAAATTCATATAATATTATTTGGTAGGGTGTAATAAAAAATTATATAAAATTAGTTCTAAAAAGTAATTTCACATGGTAGAGTGTAATATAAAGAGAGAGAAAATAATTTCACTTGATAGGATGTAATATGTAGATATATAAGATAATAAGAATAAAAGTTACTATTCAAGCCATACAAAAATTGTAAGGTGTAGAAGATGAGATAATTTATTACATTGTGAACAATGAAAACAGTGTAATATGCCATCTCCTTTTATAAGGTCGGCTATATAAAAAATCGGGTCAATATAAAATTTGTATCTCCTACCAAGTAAGATAAATTAATACAAAAATTATATTATACTCCCTACCAAGTAAGATAAATTAATACAAAAAATATTAATTTTTTATTTAAATTTATTCAAATATTTATTGTGAGTATTAAAACTTAAAGTTAATAAAATTTATAATAATTATAATATTATATTATTGACACAAATTTTTTATACTTCTGATAATTTTTTTTATATTTTTATTTAAATATTTGATATTTTAACATACTTCTTATTATGAACTATATCACACTCTTTTTGTATTCTATTTGGTGTTCCACTCTTTCACTAATAGCATATAAATCATAAATCTCCTAAATTATTATTGTTATTATTAATTAGTAGTATAATACATACTTTTAATGTACAGTTATGTGGCAGCACTATATTCGGCCACCGTAATTATATTTCACCATATTATTTTATAGAAAAATTATTGTATTTTCGTTAAAGCTACTGTTGATGGATTTCGTTAATGTAATAATTTAGTAACTGTTTATAGCTTAAAAATCCACCAAACAATAACTATGAAATTGTGTTCTTGATTTGTAATATAGAGAGAGAAAGTGGTGAGAGTTAGAGAGAGAAAGTGTTGCTAAAATTATCAACTTAGAGAGAGAAAATGTGTACATGAGACCTATTTATATGTTTGCATGTTGTGAGGTGGCACCTTGTGAGCCTATTTGACTTTAGGTGCTGACAAGTGTCCTTGACACTTGTCTTTACTCACTACTATGCTTTTGCTACGTTGTTTCGTCCTACTACATCACTACTAGTCCCTATATAGCTACTGTCCATACTTCGGACTTGGGCGAGCTTCTTTGCGAACTCCATTGCCTTGTGCCATCTCGGGGTAGTGTGGTGGTGGGCTTCAGCTTGGTCTCTTGGGTATGGGCGAGCTCCTTGGCGAGCTCCCCTGCGAGCTCTCTCTCCTGGTGTTGGTCGACTCTTGGCACGTCATCCTGCGTCTGGGCGAGCTCCCCTGTGTCTGGGCTAGCTCCTCTGCGTCCAGGCTAGCTCCCCTGCTACTCTTGGTGTTGACCTGGTCTAAGCTGGCGTCGTGGCATGGTGCCATGCTGGTGAGCTCCTCAGCTTCCATGCTGGCCAGCTCTTGACGAGCTCCTCAGCCTCCATGCTGGCCAGCTCCTCAACCTTGGTTATTTATCCTTGTAATCCTTCATTAGTAGTTCGCTTTAGTTCGCCTATCAACAGCTACTGAAAAAAATTAATTGAAATGCACGTTAAACATAATATAATGGTATATTTTTGCATGGTGGGATTTTCTACCAAATTCAAATCAATCTTTAAAAAATGTTGAGATTTTGTTGAATTTAATCCACATTAATTATGAAAATTACTTCTAATATATATTGTTAACCTGTATAAATTTAAAATATATTTTAAATTAAAGTAATATAAAAAATTCAAGATCGCATATTAGGCGAGGATACACTCTAGTTACCAAGGATATTTAGGAGTGATTTTTATTCAAATTTACATATGTAAGCAAATAAATTTTGCTTCTCAATTAAACAATGACAAGTGTATAAGTTAAATAAATATAAACATATATTATTATTTTAATTTTGAGGATTTACCAAATTAATTCTATAATTAAATATTCAATTGATATTTATTGTACACGATACAAGTCGTTATTAAATTACGAGTCTCCCGGCACTCGTAAATGACAATAAATGACTGATTTGCCCTATTTATTCGAAATAATAAGTGTTTCGTATAAATAAAGAAGACGGCGGAAATCAATCAAGCTAAATTTGGTCGATTCGTAAACGACTCCAATGAAATCAGCATTAGTCAACCAGATCTTGCCACGTGTCAACGCGAATAAGGAAGGTCTTCACCTCTCCACCCTATAAATAGGGGCCTTTCTTGTTCATTCGAAAGGGGTCCACACCCATTGAAGACGAACGAGTAGCAGCAATCCTCTCGACGAGAAAAACTGCGAGCTAAGAAGATCCATCGATCTATCTCTTCGAAGATTCAAGTGTTCTTCACCAAATCTGAAGAAAATATTCGCCATATTCAACCATTCTTCGTCAAAGCCTTCCAGAAAACATCGTTTGATCCAAGACAAGAGGCCAAATCCCTCCGATCAGGCGTTTTTCTTGAAGAACTCTTTGAAGATCATTAAGCGTTCTTCGCCAAATCCAGCCAGAAACATCCATCAATCAGAAACAAGGAGCTCAATCCCTCTGATCAAGCGTTTTTCTTGAAGAACTCTTTGAAGATCATCAAGCGTTCTTCGCCATCTTCAATTGTTCTTCGCCAAATCCAGCCAGAAACATCCTTCGATCAGAAACAAGGAGCTCAATCCCTCTGATCAGACGTTTCCAGCAGAAGAACACCTCAAAGACTTCAAGTGTTCATCACCGTCTTCAAAAGCGTTCTTCACCAAATTCAAACACAAACACACTCCGATCAGAGATCAAGGTCCAAGACCCTTCCGATCCAGTGTTTCCAGCTCAAGTCCAGACTTGAAGATTTGAAGATCGTTCTTCATCAAATTTAAAAGACATTTTTCACTGAAATCTAAAGACCAACGCTCGATCCAAAACAAGACGACTCTGTCCTTGGATAAGCGTTATCAAGTCAAGCCAGTCAAAGTCAAGTCAAGACCAAAAGTCAAGTAAAAGTTGAAGGAGAATAAAAGGATCATAACTAGAGAAAAGAACCTAAAAAATTCAAATAAATCATTGTATATCATTTCATGTGTTAATAAATATTTTATTACACAAGAATTGTTATTACAACATTCATTGAGGCTCCATTTGGATAAGTGGATTTGAAATTCGTGGATTTCACACACAAATAACCACTCTTTCCAAGTAAGTTAGATGAATTTACAAATACTTAGATTTGAGTTTATGTTCACAATGAAGGAATTCTAAATCCTCATCAAAACCATGTCATTTGTGAAATTCGTCATCTCTACCATTCTACCTCTATCTTTCCTCTACTTTTCCCTTCTCTGTCATCTCTTTACAATTCGTGATTTGAAATATATACCTTCTTACATGTATTTTTTTTAAAATCTATTCATTTCCAAATCCATCAATCCAAATGGAACCAAAAGTTATTTAATTCTAGTATATTAAGGACTAGTTTGTATTAATGAATATGATTGAAATCTCTCTTTCATGGGATAATTAGTTCAATCTCATCTCTTTTTATGTATCAAATTTTATGACAGGTTGATATTTAACCAAATACAAGACAAATAAGATAAAAATATAATTCTTCATAATCTAACAAAGCAAACTAGCTCTAAATGAGAATAATATTTTTTTAGAACTGTAATTATAAGGTAATTGTAATTTAAGAACAATATATTTTCAGGCTTGGAAAAGTAGGACAATAATTTTGAAAAATTGTAAATCTAGGACAATTGAGACCGAATTAAATTTAATTCGAGCTCAATTGACCTAAATTTACAACTTTGTAAAATTATTATCCTACTTTTCCAAATTCAAAAACATATTATCCTATTTTTCCAAGCCTCAAAATACATTGTCCTTAAATTACAATATAATTACCCTATAATTACGATCTCAAAACTTATGGATGGAGTAACTTGATTCCATTCATCATTTTGTTGAATTTTAAAGCACAATAATGTATATGTATGCATCAACATCAGAGTGAATTTTAATTATGAGGAAGTGCATATTTTATGCCAAAAATTGTACTTACCTAAAATGTAGCTCGTGTATATGTCGTTTTGAATGTCAGTACCCACAATTAATTATTTGCCAACAATATTATATCTATATTTCAACTAATTTATTATATGTTGGATGTGTGAATTTTAACCAAATTGTACGGATATAATCCATCCACGTAAATGGATCCGACCCAATCCAGCCTTTAATTAGGAATTGAAAATAGAGTGATATATATATATATATATATCTATATATGTGTGTGTGTGGATCTGATAAAAAAATTTGAAGACAAACAGTGAAAATCGTACCTCTGCAAAACTGCAAAAATGAACTTACACAAGCATGAATTTTTGCCCACTCCATGTAGATCCAATATTGGACGATTTGCTATGAAATACTATAGTTATTTGAAATCTAAAGGGATTTGAGAATGACTACCATAATTTTAAAATGAAATTATTTTACTAAGTATTTAAATTTTTTTAATCTAAACAAGAATTAAAATTAAATATTTAATCCAAAATAAATTTTTAATTATAAATTAAAATTCATAACCACAAATACCTCTATCCCATCGAATCAATCCTTAGTTTCTTTGTGATAGATTGGTCGATCGTTTACTTCATAGCTTCTTTTTATTTTTTATTTTTTTTGCAAAGAACAATGTCTTGTGATAGTTTGTTAGAAGCTCCTTTTGATTTCATATTGTTAATCAGTGTTGCTGTTTTTTATCTCTTAATTAATCATTTACATTTTTCCTTATGAAAAAATATGTTAGTAATAAATATTTTATTAAATTCATTCTATATGAATTTTCATAGGAAATACTTACATAATAAGAAAAAATGAGTAATGGTCAAAATTTTGGGGGATAATTTTGTTATTTTTCTACATACAAAATAAAAAAATTTGGTTGAATTGCGTGTAATTGTGGCATTTGATAAAATTTTATGAGGATGAAATTCATAGAGAGTTTTTCATTAAAAGTGTGAGTTTTTTTAGGACGGATCATGAAAAAAAAGAGAGCAAACCTTTCTTAACATTTGATTTTTACACTTTTACTTTTGGGATATCGCACAATAAATTTCACATCCATTAATAAAAATAAACTATTTTTATAATACCCATTTTATTTTAAAATATTAGTCTCACCATCCTAATTTTATTTTCACAATTATTATATTTGAACGTCTTAAATCTACTATTACATACTTAAAATAAAAATATTTTATATCCATAAAAATTAGTAAAGTGCACTTTCTTTATTGTTCAAATTTATATTTACATATATGTTTTTAACTCGTATATCATCCCCAAATGTGAAATTAATTTCAGAAGAGATGGAATATTCATTAATAAAAACTCAATGAAACATTTAAAAAAAAAAAACGTGATTTCAATATACAAAGATTAATAATTAGAGACTGACAGTAGCAGTGGTTTCACTTGTTGGCTTGCTAATGTTGGTAAGTTTATGATGAACAACCGATTAAATGACTGAGCTACCCAATAATGTTTTTATTTAAAATACTATTATTTTTAAAAAATTATAATATTTTATAATAATTTTATTACCATTTTTTAGCTGTCTCATATTTTTTTCTTATGTTTTTTTAATAATTAGTGGAATAAGAAATGTTTTACTAATTAAAATTAGGATTGAGGAATAACCATACCCTCTTGACTCTCTCTGTTATTAATGGGCCTGACCTCTTAGTGGGCTAAATATCTGAAATAGAGCTTTCTTTAAGGGTATGTTTGTGGCCTATGTTATTCACAGTAGCCATTTTGGAAAATACACTGCCTATAATATGTTGGATATTTTTTTTCGAATTTTTTATAAATTTTTGAACAAAATTTCATTTTTACACTACGTTCGAAAAAAATACCGAAAAATAATCAAATTTTGAAAAAAATTACCAAACAGAGTAGTGTATTTCCAAAAAAGATAGTGTATTTACCAAAAAGGCTAGTGCAAATAACCTGCCCTATGTTTGTAGGCCTAAGTTATGTGCACCCATTTTTGTTAATAGCTACTCCCACCAGATGAATGCACACTGTAGAGTTGAGTACACCCACTCTAAAAACTCGTATTTTCGTATTAATACCATATTGCTTTGTTCTCTAACACGCACTTGTGCAACATAGATTAGTAAGTACTTAAAAGCGGACTCTGAAATAATGTTGCACATACCAATAAATCTAAATTGAGAAATATAATTCAATTTAATTTAACCATTGAAATTAGAACAACATAAGTATTATTAACCGTCAAAGTAAGAAAAATCATAAAAAAACAAGTGACATTAAAACCAATAATGCCAAAATTTACGATAGAAAATAGGTTTATACCATCAGATTTAGGTATTTTTAAAAGGATACACTTATTTTAGTGTTGTAAGGACCTAATGTGTAATATCTTAGGTCACAAGGGCTTTGAACAATATCACTTTTACAAGATATGAATATTGTTTTTAGAAGAAATAATTTTAAATTGGTATATTTTTTTAAAATAATGTTTTCAAATTGATAAAAAAAATTGCATAATGGAGTAAATATGAGTTGAATAATATAGTTTTTTTTTTTTTACATATTGTACCAATTTGAAAATAGTGCTTTGAAATATACCATTTCTTAACTGTCTCTTTTTAAAAGGGTAATCAACTATAATAATTTTTTAATATAATTAATTACAATAGTTTTTTTGATATAATCAATTACTCTCTTCGTCCACTAATTTATGCACTATTTTTCCTTTTCATCCATCCAAAAAAAAATCTTTTATGAAAGTCACCACCTTTATTATTACTCTCGTAACCAATTATTTTATTCATAAGTGAATCTCATACTACGCTCACAATACTTTTACTTAATCTACTTCTTTTAAAATTCGTGTAAACACAATGATGCACTAATTTAGTGGACGGAAGGAGTACTATATTTTTTTACCATAAGATATATGATGTATCATTTTGTCTCGCTAACCATTGGAATTGCAATTACCACAGGAGGGAGGTCACCCAGAACTATAGAACAGCACCACGAAATCACAGTCTCCTCATAAAGGGAACCATTATTCTATCACAAGGCGGACAACCACAACATGGCATAATTTTTTTTCTTTGTTTCACGAACCTAAAACCTATTAGATAGTGAAGATTTAACTTCTTGAGCTATTCTGCCACACTTAACAAGATTTGAATAATTAATACTTCATCAGCCCCACTATATGTTGCTCATTTGTTTTTTTACTTTTTTTTTTAAATTACTATTCACTTCTTTATTATTATTTTCAATACTTTTTACACTATTTCCATTACTTTTTCACTTTTCTCTATCACATCACTTATACTTTTTTACTTTTTCCATCATACTCCCTCCGTCCCAGAAGACATTGCGGTGTCTTTTGGGCACGAGATTTAAGAAAAAGGTATAAAAGGTACATTTTTATGAATATTATATGTGTGTTGTGAGAGTAGAGTTTAATAAATAGTTTCCATTTTTTTATATGCAAACTTTTTGTGGGACAAACCAGAATAGAAAGTATGCAATGTCTTTTGGGATGGAGGGAGTATCACTAATATTTTTCACTTTTACCTTAATTAGTGTGCCCAAAAGCAACGAGCAACATATAGAGGGACGGAGGGAGTAATAATTTTACTTTTAAAAAAGATGATATTCAAAAAAAAAAAATTGTTGTGTGAAGTTATTAAAAGTTATGATGGATAATTATCATCCTAGTTAAGAGTATCTAAAATTTTAAATATTGGACATGATAAGGAATCAAGAGTAGGAAAGTGTTTTTAACAACTCATTTCTCTAAAATAGATACTAAATTTTTTATTTCGTAATTACAAATAATACAAAATTATTTTTTTCAAAAAAAAAAATCAATTTACATTGTAGAATTTACAAACAATACCAAATACTATAACAAAAAAAAAAATCAAAATTGCAGAATTGAGCATGAACACATATATTTGACACGTTCCATCATATCGCTGGAAAATTCAATTCTAAATGCTCGTTGTCATATTACGGTGAATTAATGGACGAGTGATATACCAAAATTTTCATCACTCCAAACCCATTAAATTAACACAATAAATTATTCATTTTATATGTTACAAGTTATCGTAAATTTAATTTTGAACGATTCATCAATATTATTTTCAGTCGATCAAAATATAATAGTTTCCCGGTGAATAAAGAAAAGCATATATCGGAACGATGGAGTTGGAGAGACGAATAATTTGATATACAACTTGCCTTCGATTTGTAAAAAATGGTCAAAATTTGGTCGTCAGATAATTAATGTGAATAAATTGTTCAAACTTAAATTTGTGAAGTTGTAATCACAATAAGTAGGGAAGTCCAAAATTAAGGGGTTTGAACAGACAATTTGATACGTGACTAGACCTTTAATTCATCGAAAAATGATTGTGACGATAATGGAGAATGGCGAAATTTGATTTTCCAACGACTTTGGCACAAATTGCTACCCCTAATATGACGGGGAATATTTGCTACACCTAAGAATGTCAATGGGGTAGGACATGGCCTGGAATCTAAATACTCATGTCTGTTCCGCCGCCCTGTTCTACCCCATGTCCCGCTGCGGAGCAGAATGTTGTGTCCCGTCCTACTTCACATTGTACTAAAATGTATATATATATATATATATATATATATAATTTAGATAGATAAAATTATATTAATATAAAATGTTGTACAAATATATCAAATCATATTCAACAAAAATAATTTTTGATTTATTTTAGATTAGAGTTACAATAAATAAATAATATAACTTTAAATTTATTTGATATTTTATAAAATATTATATATTAAATTTATTTTATATATTATGAGATATTATATGTGGAATGTATTTTACATATTATAAAATATTATATTTTTGTTGAATATATATTATGGGGTATGATGAGGCGGGACGGGACAGTAAAAATGCAAACGCATATCTGCATGGTCCCATGCTTAGGACGGGGCGTGACTACCATATTTTTAGGATGGGGCGGTGACCCAAACGGAGAGGGCCAAGGCGGGGCGACTATAGGGTGGATCATTTTATCATCCCTAGCTACACCCCTGATATGAAGCAAAATTCTTTTAATTATTATAAAAAAAAATTAAACTTGAATTACAACCTAAAAGATAATGTGTGCCATCGAGCGCATGATATGCACTTGAATTTAAAAAAATACCTTCAAACAGTAATACCCCAAAACATAATTAGTAATATTTTAAAAATATCACTAATGCCTCAAGTCTCAAATAGTAATTAGTAATATCTCAATTGTAAAAAAAATAGTATGTTACTGTGTGTTTCGATAATACCTAAAAAGTTATTAACATTATCCTAAGAAATAATTAGTAATACCCCATTAAATAATTAGGAATATCTCAATTGTAAAAAAATAAAAAATAATATGTTATTATGTATTTTGAAAAAAATTAAAATTAAATTAAAAATCAAACTTAAAATTTCAAGTGTATAATATGCAATCAAGTATACAATTTTTTAAAAATATAAAGTACCTGCAATTGGATAATTTTGATAGCAAATTATTTTTAGGAAAAATTACAAAACGATTCACAAAATTAACACTAATCATAAATTAGTTTTGTGCAGAAAAAATATACTTTCGTACAAAAAAATTTATACTTCTGTACAAAAAATTGTAAACTAATTTATAAATATAATTACTTTTTAAACTAATATATAAATGACCCTTATTTTTATTATAAAAAAATATACAAGTTGCGGTAAAATGGTCCTAGTACAATTGCAATTAATATTCAATTCCATGAAACAAAATTTAATACTTTTTGAAAGGATGAAATAAAATTTAATATTTTTTTTAAGGATGAAACTAAATTTAATTGGTCAACCTTTTATAACCGACTAGCGATCATAACAAACAAATTTTACATAACTATATTAAAAAATATAGTTATAAGTAAAATTGATAAATTTTTTTAAAGATATAACTAGTACAATTTTCTAAAGAAGTTCGATGAAATAAAAAACCATAAAACTCTCTATCTTTGTTGTCAAAATTGAGTGAATTTTCAATTTAAAAAGACTTTTAATCAAAACTAAACTATATTTGTTAGTGAGTCAGACTCTAATCTCTCTCCAATAAAAAGGCTTCTGTCTCTATCTCTCTCTCTCTCTCTCTCTCTCTCTCTCCCCCTCGAATTCTCTCGGAAATTGTCAAATTTAATTTTCTCTATCTGAAAGCTTTCACTACATCCAGATATGGAGTATTCAACGCCTACAAATCTATGCAAACTCATTCAAATTTAATCAGGCTTATGGATATCTAGCTTAACCGCCATCGTTGTCTCTCGAATTCAGCACCGGTTGCGCGATTGATTGGGTGAAATGCTGATTATGGCTGATATTTTTGGAAATTCTCAAGTCCTTGAGCTCCTGTATGTAATCAGTAAATTAATTTTAATTTTTTTTTCTTAAGAATTTGTTAATGGCGAATCCTCTGTTTTTTTGTTCGTTCACCGTTTTTGAGTGCTTAGGATTTGTGTATTGGGTCAACAGTTTCCATCTCTCGTTGGCGAGTGAAACGTTGTTCCTTGGGATCTAATCTTTTTTTCTGCATGATCTTCTTTCTTTGTATTGCCTAATGTTTATGTTGATAAGTTGAACGATATGTAACCTCCTAATACTGAGTAGTTATAGGAAATGTGGTAGTTATGAAGTCTAACTTTCGTACTTTAAGGTGATGCTAAGGTATCTGGATTTAGGAACAAATTATGGAGGTAAATGATTCTTGGATTTTGAAGGAAATTTTACCGAAATCCAGTCTTGTCAAATTCCAGAATATTCGGAAATGATCCAATTTTTTTGTCTTTCATCGTTCTTGGGAATTTGGCCATATATGTTTATATGTTGTTTTTCTAACTGGAGTGAATTTCAAGTCCTTTATTATCAATCATTCTTATCTTCGAAGTATAGTTATTAATTCTGTGTTTCTTAGTTTGTTTGTTACAGTTGCTTCTATCTTTGTTGTTAAACACGCAATTTCTCAAATATCATATGCTTGGATTATTTAACCCTAAGTTTCGAAATGTTCAGCTTTCTGAATCTGTACTATTCTTTGTCCAGTTGATGACTCATCACTCAGCCTAATGACTTCTACTCGTTCAGTATCTCGAGAGATACTCTCACCGGAAGGATTTGGTGACCATGAGGCACTATTGGGCCCTCCTCTCCAGCCGGAATCACAATGCAGTGACAGTGATGAAACTGAGTTATATTCTGTGTCTTGGAACCAGGACTATAGTTGCTTTGCTGCTGGTACCAGCCGTGGCTTCCGCATATATAATTGTAATCCTTTTAAGGAAACATTCAGGCGTGATTTACAAACTGGGGGATTTAAGATAATAGAGATGCTTTTTAGATGCAACATTTTAGCATTAGTTGGCACTAAAGCAAATACACAACACCCTCCAAATAATGTCTTAATTTGGGATGATTATCAAAGCAGGTGCATTGGTGAATTTTCATTTAGATCTGAGATTCGTGGCGTTAAACTAAGACGGGATCGTGTTGTTGTTGTTCTTGAGCACAAGATATATGTCTATGATTTTGTGGATCTGAAGCTTCTTCATCAAATAGAGACTTTGGCAAATCCCAGGGGTCTTTGTTGTCTTTCACACCATTTGAACACATCAGTGCTGGCTTGCCCAGGTCTGCTTCAAGGTCAGGTTCGGGTCGAACATTTTGGCCTGAATGTGACAACATTAATCAATGCTCACGATTCTAAGATTGCTTGCTTGACTCTAACAATGGATGGGCTTCTTCTTGCAACTGCCAGTGAGAGAGGCACCCTGATAAGAATTTTCAATACAATGGATGGGTCTCGGTTGCAGGAGGTAAGGTGTTTCGTGTTAGCGGAGTCATTAGATACAAGATATTTGAAATTCTTATGATTTTCAGTAAATATGAATATTTGCTTGCTCTTCCTCCCTTACAGTTATGCAATGTTTCATTTGGCTAAATACACAGTATGAAGATACTGTTTTTTAATCTCATTAAAAATGTGCCAAGCTTGAAAATATCTGTAATTAAATTTCCCATTGCAGAACAACCTTGATCAAGTCAGAATGGGAGAGTAGAGTTCCAGTTCAGAAAATATAGTGTTCATTGTTTTGGCTTTTGTAACCTCTTATATATCTCATAGCCAAGGTTTGAAATTTCGCGAAATTTCGCCGAAATTTCTGAAATTTGAGGGTACCGATATGGAAATTCACTTGAACGATTATTTTTCCAAAATTTCGGTCAAATTTCGGGAAAATATCGGAAATTTCGGTTACTATATCGATATCGGTCCAGGGTAATTCAAAATGTACAGATTATCGAGAAATATCGTGGAAATTTCGGTAATTTATCGGTCAAAATTTAAGGAAATTTCGGGAAATAATTTTTTATTTTTTTTTCAATTCTCAATCCTCGGGACTTTGTACCATTATTGCTTAGACCAAGATGGTCTTTCTTCTTTTACATTTGAGGCTCATATGACATCATTTTGGTATTAGCTGTGAATATTCAATAATTATGAACAATTGTTGTATCGTTTTATATTTCTTACGTATGTTTTCTTGATATGTTTGTTGTAAGATTCTCATTTTATTGAGATTTTAAGTTCAATTAATGTATTAAGACTATTAATAATATTGTCTAAAATTTCATGTTAAATTTCCATTATTTTAATGAAATTTCCGTGAATTTTCTATTTTTTACCAATATCGATATTCGATATCGATATTTCCACCGATATATCCATAAATTCAGGGTACCGATATTTCCGTCGATACCGATATTTTCATCCTTGCTCATAGCTAATTTTAGATAACTTCTCAATAGATTTTTGTGTGCTTCTCTTCTTTTTAGGGGATTTATATGGTGGAGATGGTACGTATAGTTCGGAAAGAAATTAACAATATCATATTGTGATTGTGGATGCAATCAGTAAAACATGCTGATTCAGTTTTATCCACCCACAATCAGAAGGGGTCATTTTAATTGATTTAAGCTTGGATTCAAGAAACAGGTAGTTATGTGATGTTTAAGGGTCAGAAAATTGATTTGCATACTTTTTCCTACTTATATCAAGAAATTTCATGAGAGTTTGGGGGAAGTGTACCCATATTAAATAAGCATATAGGTCTTCTGAGAAGTAAATGCAAAAACTCATAGAATTGAGAATGTTCAAGAAACAGTATTGTAATAACTATAGATGTAGTATTATGTACTCTGCTGACTGTTTCCTCAGACCTCGCAAGTTATGACCGAGTTAAAGTTGAACTATAAGAAGACCTATTTCTTATACCTGCACAATTTTGGCTTCCTTTCATATATTGAACATAACTCTCTCATTTGAACTCCGAGCGAGGTGATTCAAACTACAATTTCCATGTGTTATGTTTTATGAAAATCTGATTAAATCTGGATCAGATGAGCTGTAAAGGCTAATGCATGCTCCTGTAGGTAGTAGGTACTAATGAGTGTCACAAGGAAAGAAAGCAATTATCGACTGTTTCCATCTATAATTTCAAGTGTGTTTTGGACATATTATGATGGTGTTTTTTTTAATCTTTGATCTATGATTGTTTTATACACTATATGAACCTTTAGCTGTTACCATAAACGCAACTTTTATGTCATGGCATTTCTAAGTTTTTATCTCTTTCTTGGTTTGTTCTTCAGGTTTCTGTTATTGATCATCTCCATTCTAGATCCTTGATTCTTTAGTTTGATCCCAAGCTCTAAGGTCTGTGTTTGTCATCTATTATCCATAGGCCATAGAAGTATTTTGAAATTGACCCTGTTGGACCACAGGGCTTGAGTAAATGTGTTGTGAAAGGCAAATTTCAATCCAAAATTCAGTAAATCCCTTTTTCTGATCAGATGCTCGTTACATCATTTTCAACTATACTGTCTCGTATCCCAACTGTTATTGTGTTGAATTTAATTTTCAAGTTCTTTTAATTAGCATTTTCATGCCACCAGGTACGCAGAGGGGTAGACAAAGCAGATATATACAGTATTGCTTTGTCTCCAAACATGCAGTGGCTGGCTGTGTCAAGTGACAAAGGTACTGTCCACATATTTAGTCTCAGAGTACGGGGAACCAGAAAACACCGATCATCTGATTCTTCTGGTGCTAAAAGTCCAGCATTGTCTAATCAGAGTTTGTTAGACTCACTTGATCCTCTAATCTCTCAAAGCACTGGTTCTAATCCAGGTTCATCGTTATCATTCATGAAAGGTTAGGAAATTCTGTATCTGAAGCTTATTTCGTAATAGATTGCACCATCACAGGATTGGATTAAGGTTGAGATACTTTAGTGCTCGTATCTGATTTGTGTCTTCTTCACTCAATGGGATATAGGAGTTTTTTGCACATAAAGTTATAACCTAGTAATTGTTGGGCATTTCTACTAAGTTTTGTTGATAATATATATTTGCAGTAATTGCTATAATATCTACATGGTATCTATGTCGTTCGATTAATCGAGCTCTTCTGCCCTTAATTTTCCACATATGGTATGCTTTCTCAAGAGGTTGTTGTCTTCATAAAAATTGAACTTAACAAATATTTGGTTGTTTAGATATTTCCAAATCAATAATCTGAATTTGGAGTGTTTGTTGGAACATCCTCAGGGGTTTTACCCAAATATTTTAGCTCAGAATGGTCATTTGCTCAGTTGCACTTGCCCGAACGCACCTACTTCATTGCAGCATTTGGTTTTCAGAACACCATCATTGTTGTAGGCATGAATGGGAGGTACGATCACTCTGTCTATACTCATGAAAATCCCATGTTGATACTGAAACTAAAACCAACTGTCAGAGACATGCATTTTGATGATCTTCAAACAAATTTGATAAAATTGAGTATTATCAAGTGTATGTTTTTGCATGTAAGAAAATCCTTGAGATGCAGCTAATAGTTATGGCTTTCATTCGGTTCCTATCAGCTTCTACAAATGCAGCTTCGATCCGGTGAATGGAGGAGAAATGGCAAAGCCAGAGTATATCCACTTCCTCAAAACTGACACCGTTCGATAGTACTATCCTTGCAATGGTGAAGCATGCTCTTCTGTAAATACATAGATGATATTTTTTTCTGTATTTGCCCATTGTCTAGTTTTGGGAAGCTGCTGTAATTAGAGTAAATAAATGAATTCACACCAATATTTCCTGCAGTTTATAGCTGCTTGCCTTCATTCCAAAAAAAAATATTGGTCTTAGACCAAAGCGTTGTTTCAATGATAGCATTTTCTGATGTGAAGTTTGTATTAGCATTTCTCAACTAGAGGTGAAGAACTTTGAAGGTCAACTGATTTTTACAGCGATAAATACACTTTGGTTTGTGTTTCGATGGAGGAATTTGGACTATGAATTTTAAATTCAGCATTTAAATCTATTCTATTTTTTAGATAAAATATTCAAATTGATGAATTTCAATTACTCAACAAAATTCTTTGTATTTTAAATAACACTACTCAAACGCAATTTTGACTCCTTATTAGGACAGAAAATCAAATCAAGTTGTTCACTTTTTGATTTGAAAAGTTCCTTTTAGCTTTGTTCGATATAGATATAAAATAAGTTTAAAAATACATATTTGTTAGCTACGAATTACATTTCGATTCAATCCCATTTAATGGAGTTTTCAGAAGCAACGATATCCTGCTGGAGCATCTGCTAAAGTTGAATATAGAAATATTATTGTTGCTACTGTTGTTTAATAGATGCTTGGTGAACTTCGGGTTAACTAGCTCTCAATGTCTGTTACATATAGTGCTAATATTGTTGCACAAAAATTTATTCTCAAATCTTATTTTTCACTCTCGTCAAACACACAATAATTTTTTTTTTTAAATAAAATAAAACACATAGCTATTGAGGGGCACTTGGTATAAAATTTTTCAAATGGTAATAGGAGTGGAGATATATATATATATATATATATATATATACTAATTATAGTAGGTAATGAGACAAAAATATTATTTTTCCTTCTAAATAAGGTAATCATTACCCTCCATTTGATTACCCTCATCTCATCCTATAATCATCCTCCTCAATCAATCCCCCCTACAACAATCAACAACTATCTTTCTTGTATACTTATTTTAAAATTGAAGCACAACATTAACGATGTAACCTTCATGAACATAAACTTTTATTGAACATATGTAATGGTAAAAAAAGAAAATAAAATTTCATTCTCATTACTATTGAGGAATTTGAAACAAGCGCCCCTGAATGTTACTTCTGTTCAAATTTAAATTTCATACTTTTTCTTTTGGGATATTTCACAATAAATTTCACATTAAAAAAAATTCACACTCATAAAATTAATTAAATAATTTTTTAATTCGATTCTCACATTCAATCTCTCTTTTTCTTTTTTCTTTTTTTAAAATATGTGTCACTCTAACTATTAAAAAAAATCCGGAAATGGGGGAATATCGTTTTGTTCAACAATTATTCCCGCTTTGAGTATGTTGTGGTTCCTTATTATCCGATGCTTTCACATTTTATGTTCAAGATTAATGTCCTAAAGGAGCACCATCTTGAGATAGATTTGGGTTATCGAGGAGCATTAATTGGGACAGTAACAAATCCTTTTTACAGGAGCGCGACTAAAAAGCCTTGGACCATGTTTATTATCTATCTGTAGGCGATACCTGTTCTTTATATTACTAACTCTTTCTCCTCAAGTCTTGGATTCATGACTACTCGTGGAGCATATGTGAATCACCAGTTTCTTCTTTTTAGCCCACCAAAATTACACTACAGATCGCTGCTACCATTGCATTTTCATGCTCCCACAAAATGGGACAAAACCCCCTTTTCTCAACTTAAATTTCTAGTTAGAACTGCTTCATCTGCTCCCCTGGGTGGCGAATACTCTGGTCAGTGTTTCGATTTCAGTCCCTTTATGAAATACTATCGTTTGATCAAACGTTAAATTATGTATATTAACTTGGGAGACAGAAGTGGAACAGCTCGAGTGATTTGAGCCCCAATAACTATGCCGTGAGGTTAACTTTTTGCAAAAGATATATATATATATATATATATATATATACATGTATATAATGCTAGTTACGGTGCTCGAGATTCAGCCTTCAAATTATCATGTTGGCCCATCTTGTGTTTTCTTCTTGCTTTTATTTTATTGTTGGATAGATGATGTATTTCTTTCTTTTAATGCCCATAAGTTTGATTCAAAAGCTTGTGGATTCTTGTTGTGTTACTGTTCTTGATCTTGTACTTAGTTGTTATTTGATGATATTGCGCAACAATATATTTGAGTTCATCAGTATTCTTGGACCAGCAAGTTATGTGAGTTGTAGCAAAATGCTAGTCATGTGTGAACCCAAATTGAAGATATTAAAAGATAGAAGAGCAAATTTGCTGTTGCATGAGTTTTGGATCTCTTATGCGTGTGTTTTTCCTTAATTTTCCCAGAGCAACTTCAGGCAGAAAGACCCGAGCAAAGGATAGCTGGCATCGATCAGGATGAAGTAGAAGATCCAACAATTTTAGCTGATTCTGATAGCTGTTTCTGCGAGTTTAACGGGGTGCAGATACACCATAAGATTTATGATGCAGAGTTATCAGAAGACACTTTAAAAGAAGGATCAACCCCTACTTATAAGAAAAGGGTTGGTTTTCCTATGATTCTGTTGCATGGATTTGGAGCTTCCGTGTTTTCGTGGAACAGAGTCATGAAGCCTTTAGGGCAGGTCACTGGTTCCAAAGTTCTTGCATTCGATAGACCAGCCTTTGGATTGACTTCAAGAGTGATTTCGGTCAAGGGTAATCAAGATTCCAAACCGTTGAATCCATTTTCAATGATGTTCTCTGCGTTGGCAACATTATACTTCATCGACTTCTTGGCTGCTGAGAAGGCCATCCTCGTGGGGTAAGTTCCACAGCACCCCCCAACCCAACCATCCAGTTGCAGAATTCTCTGCTTGATTTAAGTGTGAACTAATGTTCTTTCTTCCTCTATTGAAATTTGATAAATTGATAAACTGTAAGGTCAACCTTTTGCTGTGAAGCACCATATTATAAGTGCGCCTCAGGAGTAAGCCGCTCGAGGCTATAGGCTGTGCACCTTTTTTATGTTTTGTGGGGCACAGTTTTTAGGGTGCACCCCTCAGTGTGCCTCTTTAGTTCGCCCCGACTCGCCTTGATTACTTTCCAGATCTTTTTCACCCAAAACTGTGGTTTTTGGTATAAAAATTATGAAACAGAAACAATCTTTGAGAAAAAATAACTCGAACGAACACGAAGGCTTATAATAAACAAGAAAACAGTGTTGAATTTAAGCTGAAGGTTTAAGAAAAAAGGAAAGAAGAATATGAGAAACAATACCACTGCCCCTTTAAGCTAGGTTCTTTTCCCCCTTGGTGAATCTTATCTTTGTTACTGCATTTTTTACTTATGACGGGACTGAAAACTACACAATTGGTTAGTAACAGCATTGGCTACATTTGATATTTTTTGTTTGTTAATGGAGTCTAACTTCACAACTTCAGTATTTATTTCATGTTTACATTATGTTTCAATGTTCATTGGTAGACATTTGGGTAATATGTGGTACTGAACTTTATTTTGATGGATAATATGTATCAAATTTATTATATTAATATGTAAACGATGTTTAGTGAAAAAGGACGAGGTCGTGCGCCCTTAACGACCATGTGAAGCACATAAAGATCCGCACTTCAATTTTTGTTTCAGCTAGCATAACTTAATGGTGCAGAGATAAAATTGCATTAAGTTTTTCTTTGAGAGTAAAGAAACAATGAGAATGTCTTTACTTACACGGATCAGGCATTCTGCTGGTGCTCTTGTAGCTGTAGATGCGTATTTCGAGGCACCTGAACGTGTTGCTGCTCTAATCCTTGTGGCCCCAGCGATTCTTGCGCCATTCACTAAGCAGAATGTTGTCAAAGAAAATCGAACTGGAGATGATAAGGGAAACAGCTCAGATTCAAATACAAGTGGAAATCTATTTTCCAGGTTTCTCAGCATGTTATCTATGATTGCCAAAAGTATTGCAGAAGCAATAATGAATGCAGTGAAAGGGATGACAAATATGATCAACTCTTTCTATCAGAAAGCTTTGTCAGCAATCCTGCGCTCTGCAGCTGGTGTTATAGTGGTAATCAATTTATCTCGACATTAATGTTCCGTCTAGTCTACAAAGTTTTAAGTTATATTTGCATAACTTACGTGTGTATATATATATAACTTTGTCATAGTTTCGTGTTTAATGTGTCAGATAAGGATGATAATTGATAAATTTGGAACATCAGCTGTTCGCGCTGCATGGTATGATCCAAATCAAGTATCTGATCATGTTTTACAAGGCTATACAAAGGTAGTTACTTTTCGGCAAGTTGGATGATGCCTAGTTTCTTTTCAATGTCATGCAAGCATGCTTATCTTCAAATTTGCAGCCATTGAAGGTCAAGGGATGGGACAAGGCACTCGTGGAGTTCACAGTTGCATTGCTAACAGATTCTGCATCCAAATTAAAGCCACCTACATCGAAAAGGCTTAGTGAAATCTCGTGTCCAGGTTTTAGAGCAGCTCTTTCTCTTAGCCTACAAAAACATTGACTTGTGATAATGACAAAGTTAATGATATCGTATCAAGAAAGAAGAAAAGAAATCCTCAATCATGAAAAAGATATCTTCCTGAGAGTTGGCAATTTAGCTCATTTTATTCTAGGTTCCATGTCATCCGTCATGCTGCATTTTGCTGTTGCTGAGTTCGTAATATAATATCTTCTTGGTAAAAAGATTTAAGTGTCTCATCCTCAAATATAACTTACTCAAACATAGACATCATATGGAGAAATAAAATTTCCCTGAAGCATAAAAAGGTATTCTTGAGGGTCAGCATATTAGCACATTCTAAGTTACATAACACATGTCTTTGCACATGTTGAATTCCAAATGAGAAGGGGCATTGATATTAAGTTATGTCTTCAACTTCTGATTCTAACAATATAAACTTAGGATAATTCCAATTTGAAGGCTTAATATGGTTTTGATTAGTTTCATCACATAATGAACACAGTTCTGATTGTTACGGGTGACACTGATCGGCTCGTCCCCTCTTGGAATGCTGAAAGACTATCACGAGCCATTCCAGGATCCTCGTACGAATTAATCAAGAACTGTGGCCACTTGCCCCAAGAAGAAAAGGCTGAAGAATTTACGTCTATTGTTGATAAATTCCTGCAACGAGTCTTCGGTGTAGTTGATGAGCCAAGTCTTCAAGCAGCAACTTGAGAGATTGGAATTCGTCAATGCAATGTAGTTTATCATATGAGCATTCTTCTTAATTTACTATTGACTTGGGAGATTCAATGAAGCTCATCTATGAAATGTAATTGTGACAATCCATGTCATAATGCTATTAAGAGCCACAGTTGCATCATGTTTGTGTAAAACGTTAATGATTTATCATATAAACTGTTGACAGCGAAATACTCTTGATTGAATTTATGAGTTAATAAGCAGAATAACAATAGGAACGGCAAATATACTTTAAAAAGGAGGATAATTTGACATGAAATCATCCCCAAATATTACTGCACCACCTGCTAATGCTCCGGCGCCTATTCCCATTCCAAAGGCAGGTCCAACCCCACGGCCCGCTGGTGCAACTGAAGATGGCATGTTTATGTAATTACTTGTCGTCGGCAAAGTATTAGGAGCATATCCTACATTAAACGGAGGCAGCGGCAGACGGACGGCAGGATAGTTCGCTCCACTGACCTGGGGGTGGTGGGAATAATTAGGTTGGAATGGCATCACATGGCTGCTTTCTGGTTGCTGGGATGGGTTTAGAGGCTGATGAGGCCTGAAAGATTGCAAAGATCCATACCCACTAGCAGCCAGGTTGATTCCACCATTTTTATCTGCCAAGTTAAACCCCTCATCAGCACCTGCATTAGATACAATATAGATATATTATATGCAAGAGGGGTAAAGAGAGAGCGGGAGAGAGAGCTTTTGTACCTAAAGAGGATGAACCAGGGTCTTCTCTGTCTTTTGAAACACGGATAGAAACATCGATGAATCCTAAAGGTTTGTTTGAGTTCTTCTTGCGAATCTGAAAGCTTCCAACTTCTTCAACAGGCTTCGGAACATCATATTCGGAGTTGAATTTATCCAGAAATTCTTTTAAAACAATAGTTGCTGACCCCAAGTGGCTTTCTCTCAGGAAGAATGGCTCTCTACTGTAAACTTCAACATTAAGAGCCAAATCTTGAAGCTTCGCTTCAGAAAGATCATCAAATGTGGTTGAAAATTTTGTTTTCCAAACTGGATTTACATTCCCTGAAGCATCAATCTTGGTGCAGTACTTACTATCGGGATTGATCCATCCGACGGCAAACCACTGAAGCTTCCACAAGGGCGACGTTCGTCTCAGCCCCCGAGCAGAAATCAAGCATACCTCGACCTCTACTTTCCCCATCTCTAATGAAGCTTATCTGCAGTTCTTTTTCTTGATAAAGCCAATAAAAGATGTCTTCTACTTTGCATCAGTACAAGGGTAGCTTGCTTTATGCCCATAACAGTAATTTATTAATTCAAATGTTATACAGAATTTTCACCTTTTCTCAAGTGCATTACAGGTGGAAAGGACTCGAGAGTAGTGATAGTCAAATGTTCACACCTGTGCCCTATGTTACATGATTTAAGAAAAGGCAAATTATAAAGGGGAAGATCTGTAAGCAAATCATATGCAGATGACTATTTATTTTGCCAGTTCTCTGCTTGGAGGAACTAACAACAGCTTTCTACCAGCAGATATCATCTGCTGATCCTTGGAATAATAGCTTGATGTAGAACGTGTATACATCATTGTTGTGGATCCTAGCACATCATCCCCAAATCCACACGATCTGTAGAACGGCCTGTTGAAAATGTGAAAATCATTTAGCCACAATATGCAAGAAAAAAATTCACCGATCTCTACTAATCCTTAAAGACTAAGCATATAAAATAACATTTGGGTGCCACCGGTGTACAAATTAATATTATTCAATGAACACAACTAATATAATTAGAAATACACTTGCACGGTGCAACTGTCGTCAACTATATTCAAACATGCTCAGTATTCACAATTTGCTCAACACTCAATTGAGACTGAAGAAAATTTTCTTATACAGTGCGCTTTAAACACATCAAGATAGAGAAAACCTCAAATTATTTCACTTTGTTGCACTCAATTTCAAGTGAGCACCTCAAAGTGACAGATCCCAACTAGAAAGTAGCAGCAACTGTTAGAATTTACCTTTCATTCTCGTTACAAAGTGCAGCTATGTCATATATGTCTCTGCTAGTGAGCAATCTGCAACCAAATAGGGATGCTTTCAGAATTGTGATACCATACTTCTAACAGAAACACAAACAGAAGCCAAGCACTAAACATTCATGCTTCCATTCTAGCAAATATGTCTCACCTTTTTGTTAAATTCACCTACCCCTCATTCGAAAAAAATATGAATATTTGAAAATGATGAATACACCCTCAAACATGGTGTATTTACAAAATAGTAGATTATAAATCAAAAACTGAATACATTCTTCCCTACACTACTAAAAGATGAAGAGTAAATTCACCCCTCACTAGAAAAAAGAAGTTAGGTGTACTTAACAAGAGTAAATGTCTTGTGACCAAGTATAAACTCAAGTGTATTTTTAAAAAGTTACATAAAATATAACTAAAAAGTCATAGTACATTTTATTATTGAAAAATATACTTTAGAAAATGCAATTTTAAGTTATAATAATTGTTATTTTTTAGTAATAATTAATGTAACTTTCTAAATGCAAACAAGACTAACACATTTAACAAATATGTGGTAAAAATATGTGACCTGAGGTTAATTTTGTCTATCTACCACTTTGAACAAACCTTATTATCCTCTGAACTATCATCCGGCCTATTTCTGCCCTACCTTGTGAAGCAGGGTGAACCTGCAATATGTTGTGAAACGATTATACAGATGCGTGGAGATCTTTATCTTAAATTAAACCTGAATTAGTCGATGAAGAACCTGAATTAGTCAATTCTTATCTTATTAAACGTACCATGACATCATAGATTGCAGCAGTCAATCCCAAATCAGAAACTGCGCGGCCAAACCCTACCAGCCGTCCATTCTCCGGCGTCACCGGCGCCACTTTTCTGATCCAATCGCCGCCAATGCCAACAACACTCTTAACTTCCGGTGAAGATTGGGCGGTGACGTATTCGGGCTTGGTGAAGACAGAAACGACGACGGAGCTGTGAGAAAGGGCGGTGCGGAGCTTGAGCGCGTCGACGGGCTCGACTCTGCCGGAGGCGTCGATGGTGGGGAAGCGGTGGCAGGAGTGGTTGCAGAGCGCGTAGAGCTCTCTGAGATGATGCTGGTTGACGTGTGCTACATTTGTGGATATGAATACTGGCGGCGGAGTGCTGGATTTGATTTGGGCGGCAATTGTAGGCGGCGGTGGTGGGAAGTAATGGAATTTGGAGGGAAGATTGCCGCCTAGAGCGGCGGTTGCAACCGCCATGACTAGTATCAAGTTTTATAATATCCTTCTAGTGGATTTTTAGATGGTTTTAACGTAAAATCAACTCATAAATTGAGTAAAAATATGTATGTTATTAATTAAAAAATATGACTAAAATGTTGAGATCTTGATTCCGAGATACGAAAAGAATATTTTTTTTTTTTTTATGGTAGACGGTGATTTTTCTCTTGTGAAGATTGTAGTTTCGGCTGCGGTCCGATTCTGGTGTAGTTTCAGGTGGTTTCCTCTTGCGGTGGTTGTGGTTTTAGCCTATAGCGAAGGAAAATGATATGTCATATATTTGGTAATAAAAGAAACTATTGTAATTGATTATATTAAAAAAACAGTTGTCATTGATTACTTTTAAAAAAAATATCTTTAAAGTGATCATTTTTTTGAAAATAAAATTTTCTCCAATTGCACAAGAGAATGTCTTATGTACAATTAGTGCAGGCACACAATAATTAATGTTATTTACACTGAAAAATGTAAATATACTATAAATTTTATATTGTAATCGATTTTCAGTGTAAACTTTTCATTACAATCAATCCAAACTTTCCGGTTAATCAACATTCACTTTTCATTATAAGCAACTTCAATTGTTGAGTGATTATTCCGATAACAAAAAATTGTTGAGTGCATATATCGTGCAGTAAGTACACATGGAACTTACTCATCGCACAAAATACATGTTTTCTCAATACCATAATTTTTTATTCATTATTTAAACACATGACTAAGAATTTTTCAATGAAATAAATTTTATATTATTGATAGAGTAAGTTTCTTATGCATCATGTGCACAGTGCAATTCAAATGTATTTTTTAAAAATTATCCATATTATTACTGAAAAATCTACACCTGTTTATTACTTGTCAAACTATTCAAATATGTGGTTATAATCATATGAAGATCATCAAATAAAAATTTATTTGTAATCGTTAATGTTGGACTGGCGAACTAATGTAATTAGTATATGAGCAATCACCAAGGTTTGGCAGGTCGCCAGGACCGACCTGAATCCACGGAGGTCCGGAGCTCGCCCACCTAGGGGGCAGCTCGCCCACGCAGCTCGCCCAAGAGGCTTGTCCCTACCCTCATGAGGACCTCGCCCAGGTCCATTGCCGCATGGCACCTAGAAAATCACACAAGGCGTTGGAGCTCGCCCGTAGGCTCACCCAGGAGCTCGTCTTATAGCCTGTTAGGTCCCGATGGTTGCACTCTTTTTCCCTCCGTCCGGTTTATCCACAAGGGTGGTTTACGGCGAGGTTTTTAATGAGGCCCATCTAGTCTAAGGCATAGTAGTAGGATGAGGCATATTAAAGGAAGCAGTGTGAGGGACCAAGACGAGGGTAAGGAAACCTCGCCAACACCGGAAGCCACATAGGCTCGTAAGGTGCCGTCTCACACTCACACACCTATAAATAAGACCTCTCTTGTACTATTCACACAATTCACAAAAATTCTGAAAATTAATACAATCCACACTGCAATATTTCTCTCTCTAAACTCTCTACTCTCCCTCCTCATATTACATTCAAGAACACAAATTCTTGGATCATTGTTTGATAGGATTAATATGTTGTAAAGCCACATAAACAAACATCTATTAGTAAATTCTATCAACAATTTGGCGCTAGAAGGAGGGCGCCCGGGCCTGCTAATCTGAAAAATTAAAGAAAAAATTTCAAGAACAAAAAGTTAGGGTTTGGTTGAAGGTTTGAAGATTTGAAGGTGTTCTTGGTAAAACTCAAAAACACTTAAAGATACACATACATCTTCATCCCTTGGACGAAGAACCCAGATTTCTGGACAAGAACCTGAATTTTTGGATTTCACAAAATCGGTCCTGAACAAGTTTTCAAATGCGCGCGTGCACACGAATAAACCGAACTTCGGATAATTCGTCACACGCGAGGCTAGATGAAAACTTGCACAGCTCCGCCTAAGCTGGACGATAACCATTCAGGCGACCTCCATCACTCCGGCAACCTTCCTCAACTTCGACGCCCTTCAGCAAGTTACCCCCTCTGAAACCCAAAAATGGCTAACACTCGAGTCGCCAAGAGACAGACCTCCGCAGCTGCGGGAAGGTCTAGAGGGGGCAATCAAAACCAGGCCGAGGTGGAGACCTCACGCCAGGTGGTGGAGACATCACAACCACCCCTCCAGAAGAGCACCGCAGCTCCACGACCTCCGCGAACTGCGGCGACCTAGGAAGACTTGGCCCCCGCTCTGAGGGACCTGGTCAGCGATCCTGACGAGCTCCAACGCACCATCGCGACCCTACAAAGGTTGCAGCAGCGACAGCAGGATGAGCTCGCCCTAGTACCCAGGCGAGCACCAGCTGCCGAAACCCGGGAGCAGACCAGGCCCACCCAGGGCACCCAAACCAGAGGGGACTACAGCGTACTCCCCACCGAGCAGGAAATGAGCTCGGCACAAGCTCGCCAGCGCAGGGAGAGGACCGGCAAAGCCAAAATGGTGGAGGAGGGTCCCGCTCCTTACACTGGAAGGGAGTCGGCCTACACCGGGGCATTTGGCACCCACCAATCTCAAAGGAGGGAAGTCCTCCGAGGCCGTCTGGGCCCAAGGTATGAAGAAAATGAGCGAACGGCAGTCCCAGCTGCGTCCCATGGGGACTCCGACCAGCAGCCACGCAGATCAACTCACGAAAGGCTGAGGAGGCCCGCCACTGACCGGCTAGGCCCCCACGGCGGACGCCAATTCCTGCCCGCCACTGAGAGGTCACCCTAGAGTGAGGCACCTCGGGGACGTGCGTCCGTGAGACGCACGACCTTTGAGCACCCTCCGCCGGAGGTGACCCGAGATGACGAGCTGGCCTCACTGAAAAAGGCCGTTGAAATGCTACAAGCGCAAGTAGCAGCCAAGTCTGGCGGACCTGACGCCACGACTCTCCCCACCTCTCCATTGGCACCTACCATCCTCCGCGCACCGGTCCAGAAGAAAATTCAATTCCCGGTGATGTCCGCATATGAAGGCGAATCGGACCCAAAAGTCCACCTGGCCAAGTACGCGAATTTCATGATTTCGGTCGGTGCCACCGACCCCACCCAGTGCCGGAACTTCCCGCTGACCCTAGGGGACCGAGCTCACCGATGGTTCTCTTCACTCGCCCCGGGGTCAATCTGCTCATTCGGCCAACTCTCGCGGGAGTTCCTGGCCCACTTCTCTGGGTTCGGGTCCTACCTTACCCAGAAGCACCGACTCGCCAACATCCATCAAGGCGAGAGCGAAACCGACCAGCAGTACCTGGAAAGGTTCGACAAAATTCTGCTGGAAGGCGAGCCGGTAAGCGAAGATACCAAGGTCGTCGCAGTGATGGCCGGACTCAAGAGGGGCACCGACCTCTGGAAGGAAATGCACCTCGCATGTCCCAACACTTATAGCGAATTCCGCCACAAGACGGGGGTGTTTGTGGCTATGCAGGAGGCACTACTGAAAGAAGTTGGTGCCCACGAGGAAAAGAAGCCCTACGGGAAGAAGTCCGGGGGCACCTACAAAGCTCCCCGGAACTTAAAGGCCTTTGGCGAGGGAGACGAGCTCAAAGAAAAGCTCAACCAGGTCCTCACTGTCTCCGTCGACCATGTCTTCACTGCCGTCCAAGGCAAGGCCATGCTGGAGGAGCCAAGGCGGATCTGCCAGGACCGCACGAAGCTCAACCCCAGCAAATTCTGTGCCTACCATCAGGTCATCGGCCACTTCACCAGCGAGTGCCGAGACCTCCTCAAGCAACTCTGGAAATTTTATGAGGATGGGAAATTGGCCGAGTTCGTGAAGAAGGCCCCAACTAAGAGACCGAGGTTCGAGAGGAGGGCTACCTCCGATGACGAGGAGGAGGAAGCAGACCAACCTGGTCCCCATCACAGACGGAGGGCACCTCCCCAACCTCAGCAAAATATGGAGCCGACTCGGGAACTCTTGGTTCTTGAGGAGGAGATCGGAGCTGCAGGAGGTCTCCAGGACCGGGGATTCTCCATATCCAGGAGAAAGAGGAAGGCCGAAATCCGGGCCATAAATCAAGTCCAGGAAGGCAGCTCCGGCCCCAGGTCTGTCTCACAGCTCGCTGACGAGCTGACATTTTCTTCAGCGGACCTGGAGGGGGTACTGATGCCCCACAATGACTCGTTGGTGATAACCGCCGACATCATGAACGTCCGAGTTCACAGGCTACTTGTGGACACCGGCGCATTCACCAACATTCTCTTCAAATCCACCTTGGATGCCTTAGGTGATTTTGAGTCGTATCTGGAACCTAGCAATGCTAGGATAGTGGGGTTCGGAGAAGCTGTAACCGTCCCCCTAGGTAGTGTTAGGTTGAGCGTCCAACTTGTATCGGCTGAGGACCCCGAAAGGAGACTGACTAGGCTCATAGATTTCCTAGTTGTTGACCAGCAGTCCTCCTACAACGGGTTCCTTGGTCGCCCTTTTATTAATGAATTAAAAGCGGCGTGTTCGACCTACTACTACTGTTTAAAATTCCCAACTCCAAAAGGTGCCGGAACTATAAAAGGTGACCAGAAAAAGGCCCGAGAGTGTTTACTCCAAATCAAAGATGGCCGGGTCAAGAAATCCATTACACAAGTCCACACCCTCAAAGAGGACGTACAGATCCCTGCAGACGAGCCAAACACCCTAGACGACATCTCAGTCGAAACTGAGATGATGGAGGTAGGCAATTTGGCAGAGATCAACCAAGGCGGTGGACCTGTGCAAGACACACAACCGACACCAATGGAGGGCGTAGAAGAAACCCAAGTGTTGAGACCTGCGCAGGGGTCGGTAACTGCGCAGGGGCAGCAACCTACTCCCTTGGAGGTAGCTGATGAGGCTCAAGGTGGGCGACCTGCGGGAGGTCAAGAACCAACACCCATGGACGTTGACCCAACTCCCCAAGTCACCACACCATCCCAAGCTGACGGACCACCGGAGGTGTTCACAACCGACAAGCTCGCCCAAGCTGAAAGCCAACCCGATGACCTCGAGCCGCGCATAGGCCACGAGCCTGCGCAGATGTCACAAGGGGAGTGGGATGAGTTCATCAACGACCCGAGGTGGAAATGTCAGAAGAGAAAAGCAACCCCCATGGAGGAGTTGACGACACTCCCGGTGGACCCAGAAAGGGACTTAGAACTTTTCATCGGTTCTGAGTTACCTGAACCGTACCGATCGAGGATGGAGCTGTTCTTGATGTCCAACCTGGACATATTTGCCTGGTCCCACGAAGATATGACGGGGATCCCGTTGGAATAT
Source organism: Prunella vulgaris (assembly GCA_026898435.1). NCBI lineage: Eukaryota > Viridiplantae > Streptophyta > Magnoliopsida > Lamiales > Lamiaceae > Prunella > Prunella vulgaris. The sequence goes on from JAPKLY010000005.1 coordinate 1,359,379, forward strand.
GCTTGCCACAGGCTTAACATAGATCCGACGAGGAGACCCGTACGCCAAAAGTGAAGAAAATATGGACCAGACAAGTACGCAGCTCTAACAGTTGAGGTGGAGAAGTTGTTAGACAACAAGCTCATCAAGGAGGCTTTGTGTCCGCAGTGGGTCGCGAACCCCGTCCTGGTGAAGAAACACAACGGGACGTGGAGACTCTGCATTGACTTTACGGACCTGAACAAAGCATGCCCAAAGGATAACTTCCCACTACCTCACATTGACCAGCTAGTAGACAGCACTGCAGGCCATGAGATGATGACATTCATGGATGCTTTTGCAGGCTATCATCAGATAGCTCTACACCCGGAAGACCAGGAACACACGGCGTTCTACACCAACAAGAACATGTACTGCTGGGAAAGGATGCCGTTCGGACTCATCAACGCCGGAGCTATGTACCAGAGATTGGTGAACAAAATGTTCGACCAACACATCGGCGAATCCATGGAAGTGTACGTGGACGACATAGTTGTCAAGAGTTTGAGAAAGGAGGACCACCTGGACCACCTGAAACAGACTTTCGACATACTGCGCCACTACAACATGAAATTGAACCCCAAAAAGACTAGCTTCGACGTACACTCTGGGAAGTTCCTGGGGCACCTAGTTAGCCAGCGGGGAATTGAGGTCAACCCGACACAGGTCCAATGCATAATCGAGATGGGGATACCCGATTCCATCCAAAAAATTCAAAGACTAACTGGGTGCATGGCGGCCCTTAACAGATTCATCTCCAGGTCCGGCGACAGAAATCGTCCATTTTTCGAGGCAATTAAAGTAAACACACGGAGGTACAAAGAGGCGGCCAAGGCCAACAAGCTTCACCTAAAAAACCACTTCGTCTGGACAAATGAATGCCAACGAGCCTTCGAAGATATCAAAACATACCTGGCAGATACACAGGTTCTGTCGAAGCCAATACCTGGAGAGAAGCTGTATCTGTACCTAGCCGCGTCGGAGGTGGCCATCAGCTCCGTCCTGGTCCGAGAAGAGGCGAAAACACACCTCCCAGTGTACTACGTGAGCCAAGTCTTACATGAAGTTGAGCTGCGGTACACCCCAACAGAGAAGCTGGCTTATGCACTGGTGATGAGTGTTAGAAAATTGAGGCCTTACTTCTTCGACCATCCGGTGGAGGTGCTGACAACGTTCCCACTGCGTCAAATACTACAGCGCCCAGACACTGCCGGACGCCTGCTGAAATGGTCACTGGAGATCAGCCAATACGGTATAACCTACGCACCCCGAACAGCGATCAAGGGACAAGCACTGGCCGACTTCATCGTCGAGCTAACTTTCCCACAAGATCCGACGAGGGGGCGTATAGCTCCGTGGCATCTCTACGTGGACGGATCATCAACAAGCATGGCAGCAGGCGCCGGTGTGGTCCTGATCAGCCCAGATAGACAAGTCTTCACCTCCGCAATTCGGTTCGACTTTCGAGCAACCAACAATGAGGCGGAGTATGAAGCGTTGATAGCAGGACTTAGGCTTTCATTAGCTGTGGGGGCAACCAATCTTCAAGTTTTCGGAGATTCCCAGCTAATAATATCCCAAGTCCGGGGGGAATTTGAAGCAAAAGACCAACAGATGATGACCTACCAGAAGATAGTCGCGCATCTGATCTCGATGTTTACACAAGTTTACATTAGTCAAATACCGCGGCTAGAAAACACACAGGCAGATGCTCTAACCCGGCTAGCTACTAGCAACGGCGAAGCCGAATTCACGGAGGTTGTGATCACCACACTGAAAAACCCCTCGACGTCCGATTACAAGATAAATCAGACCTCGAGTGGGAGGCAGGAGGATAGCGAAGATGGTGAAGATTGGTGCACTCCAATCCGAAAATACTTAGCAGACGGAACAACCCCCGTAGACGCCTGGGAAGCTAGCCGGTTAGTAAAACAAGCTGCCAGATATACGCTGCTGGATGGCCAACTCTATAAACGTGGATTCTCTCTACCCCTACTCAAATGCCTAACTAAGAAGCAGGGGTCCGAAGTGTTAGAAGAAATTCACGAAGGAATTTGTGGGAGTCACGCTGGGGGGCAAGCATTGGCATATAAAACGATCAGACAGTGCTACTACTGGCCCACTTTCCGCAAGGATGCCATTAGCTTCGCTCGAAGATGCCGAAAGTGCCAACTTTTCGCACCTAACATCCACTCCCCAGCCAACCAGCTTAGGTCGGTTTTCAGCCCATGACCTTTCGCGAAATGGGGTATCGACTTGATTGGCCCATTTCCACCTGGTAGAGGCGGTGTAAAGTTCGATGTTGTAGCAGTAGACTACTACACTAAGTGGGCTGAGGCCGAAGCTCTCACAACCATAACCCAAGAAAGGATGATCGGCTTCATTTGGAAAAACCTGATCTGCAGGTTTGGACTCCCGCAGTCGGTCATCACTGATAATGGAAGGCAGTTCGACGGATAGAAGTTGAGGGACTTCTGCAGTTCATGGAACATCAAGAAGCACTACTCAACTCCGTATCACCCCCAGTCGAACGACCAAGTCGAGGCGGTAAACAAGATCTTGAAACACATATTAAAGCTCCGCCTCGAGGAAAAGAAAGGAAGCTGGGCAGACGAACTCCCGGAGGTCCTATGGTCTTACAGAACTTCCTATAGGGCCAGTACCGGGGAGACCCCGTTTGCCCTAGCCTTCGGGACTGAAGCCGTGGTCCCGGTAGAGGTCCAGAATAAGACTTGGAAGGTGGTGGGATATGATGAAGAAAAGAATGATGAAGCCTTGGCAATAGAAAAAGATCTGATCGAAGAAACCAGAGCTTCATCAGAAATGAAAAACGCCACCTACAAGCGCAGAGCGGAAAAATATTACAACTCGCAGGTCCGAGACCGAAAGTTCAAGGTCGGAGACCTGGTGTTGAAAAAGAAGTTGATGGCCCCACCAGGTGTATTTGGTTCAAATTGGAAAGGACCATTCCGGGTCACTGCAGCCTGGCCGAACGGTACCTATGATCTAGAAGACGCAGAAGGCAAAGCTTCGTCATACACCTGGAGCTCGGCGCATCTAAAAAAGTTCTACCAATAGACTAGAATTCTGTAATAGACTAGTCAAAGGTTGGCATCAGAAATGTAGATGGCAACCGATGTAAATTACGTTGCTGAAAAAATTCAGAAAAATTCCCAAGTGTTTGGACCTGCGCAGCCCCCCAACCAGATGAGCTGCACTTGGTCGCCCACTACTCTTGGAAGCTCGCCCACCTGCTCTAAAAAAAAAAATTGTGATGCGTAAGGACCAAGGTCCCAAACGTTGTAATTAAATAGCTCGAAGCCAAAGGCCAAAGTGCCCAAGGTCACGAAAGTACCCTACTTAAAGGGTTGCTAAGCACCTACTGCCACAAGTTAGAAAAATTCGTGAAAAAGACAAAAAAGTCTAAGGCAAGGTTCATGAAACCCAATGGCCCAACGTGAATCAATCGAAGTGCAGTTCGCTGCCCTAAGTGGTTTAAGACGAACGATTCGCGGCCTTAAGTGGCGTAAGACGAAGAATACGCACTCTCAAAATAGAGGTACAATTCGTAGTCCTAAGTGACATAAAACGAACAATTCGCTTCTCAAAGTAGAATAAGACGAACAATTATGTACCAGGAAAATAAACAAGAACGAGCTATTTTAAGAAATTATAACGTAAAAGCGTAAAAACATA
>JAPKLY010000005.1:1371555-1419923 GCA_026898435.1 Prunella vulgaris
GGGATCCCGTTGGAACATGCTTGCCACAGACTTAACATAGATCCGACGAGGAGACCCGTACGCCAAAAGCGAAGAAAGTATGGACCAGACAAGTACGCAGCTCTAACAGTTGAGGTGGAGAAGTTGTTAGACAACAAGCTCATCAAGGAGGCTTTGTGTCCGCAGTGGGTCGCGAACCCCGTCCTGGTGAAGAAACACAACGGGACGTGGAGACTCTGCATTGACTTTACGGACCTGAACAAAGCATGCCCAAAGGATAACTTCCCACTACCTCACATTGACCAGCTAGTAGACAGCACTGCAGGCCATGAGATGATGACATTCATGGATGCTTTTGCAGGCTATCATCAGATAGCTCTACACCCGGAAGACCAGGAACACACGGCGTTCTACACCAACAAGAACATGTACTGCTGGGAAAGGATGCCGTTCGGACTCATCAACGCCGGAGCTATGTACCAGAGATTGGTGAACAAAATGTTCGACCAACACATCGGCGAATCCATGGAAGTGTACGTGGACGACATAGTTGTCAAGAGTTTGAGAAAGGAGGACCACCTGGACCACCTGAAACAGACTTTCGACATACTGCGCCACTACAACATGAAATTGAACCCCAAAAAGACTAGCTTCGACGTACACTCTGGGAAGTTCCTGGGGCACCTAGTTAGCCAGCGGGGAATTGAGGTCAACCCGACACAGGTCCAATGCATAATCGAGATGGGGATACCCGATTCCATCCAAAAAATTCAAAGACTAACTGGGTGCATGGCGGCCCTTAACAGATTCATCTCCAGGTCCGGCGACAGAAATCGTCCATTTTTCGAGGCAATTAAAGTAAACACACGGAGGTACAAAGAGGCGGCCAAGGCCAACAAGCTTCACCTAAAAAACCACTTCGTCTGGACAAATGAATGCCAACGAGCCTTCGAAGATATCAAAACATACCTGGCAGATACACAGGTTCTGTCGAAGCCAATACCTGGAGAGAAGCTGTATCTGTACCTAGCCGCGTCGGAGGTGGCCATCAGCTCCGTCCTGGTCCGAGAAGAGGCGAAAACACACCTCCCAGTGTACTACGTGAGCCAAGTCTTACATGAAGTTGAGCTGCGGTACACCCCAACAGAGAAGCTGGCTTATGCACTGGTGATGAGTGTTAGAAAATTGAGGCCTTACTTCTTCGACCATCCGGTGGAGGTGCTGACAACGTTCCCACTGCGTCAAATACTACAGCGCCCAGACACTGCCGGACGCCTGCTGAAATGGTCACTGGAGATCAGCCAATACGGTATAACCTACGCACCCCGAACAACGATCAAGGGACAAGCACTGGCCGACTTCATCGTCGAGCTAACTTTCCCACAAGATCCGACGAGGGGGCGTATAGCTCCGTGGCATCTCTACGTGGACGGATCATCAACAAGCATGGCAGCAGGCGCCGGTGTGGTCCTGATCAGCCCAGATAGACAAGTCTTCACCTCCGCAATTCGGTTCGACTTTCGAGCAACCAACAATGAGGCGGAGTATGAAGCGTTGATAGCAGGACTTAGGCTTTCATTAGCTGTGGGGGCAACCAATCTTCAAGTTTTCGGAGATTCCCAGCTAATAATATCCCAAGTCCGGGGGGAATTTGAAGCAAAAGACCAACAGATGATGACCTACCAGAAGATAGTCGCGCATCTGATCTCGATGTTTACACAAGTTTACATTAGTCAAATACCGCGGCTAGAAAACACACAGGCAGATGCTCTAACCCGGCTAGCTACTAGCAACGGCGAAGCCGAATTCACGGAGGTTGTGATCACCACACTGAAAAACCCCTCGACGTCCGATTACAAGATAAATCAGACCTCGAGTGGGAGGCAGGAGGATAGCGAAGATGGTGAAGATTGGTGCACTCCAATCCGAAAATACTTAGCAGACGGAACAACCCCCGTAGACGCCTGGGAAGCTAGCCGGTTAGTAAAACAAGCTGCCAGATATACGCTGCTGGATGGCCAACTCTATAAACGTGGATTCTCTCTACCCCTACTCAAATGCCTAACTAAGAAGCAGGGGTCCGAAGTGTTAGAAGAAATTCACGAAGGAATTTGTGGGAGTCACGCTGGGGGGCAAGCATTGGCATATAAAACGATCAGACAGTGCTACTACTGGCCCACTTTCCGCAAGGATGCCATTAGCTTCGCTCGAAGATGCCGAAAGTGCCAACTTTTCGCACCTAACATCCACTCCCCAGCCAACCAGCTTAGGTCGGTTTTCAGCCCATGACCTTTCGCGAAATGGGGTATCGACTTGATTGGCCCATTTCCACCTGGTAGAGGCGGTGTAAAGTTCGATGTTGTAGCAGTAGACTACTACACTAAGTGGGCTGAGGCCGAAGCTCTCACAACCATAACCCAAGAAAGGATGATCGGCTTCATTTGGAAAAACCTGATCTGCAGGTTTGGACTCCCGCAGTCGGTCATCACTGATAATGGAAGGCAGTTCGACGGACAGAAGTTGAGGGACTTCTGCAGTTCATGGAACATCAAGAAGCACTACTCAACTCCATATCACCCCCAGTCGAACGGCCAAGTCGAGGCGGTAAATAAGATCTTGAAACACATATTAAAGCTCCGCCTCGAGGAAAAGAAAGGAAGCTGGGCAGACGAACTCCCGGAGGTCCTATGGTCTTACAGAACTTCCTATAGGGCCAGTACCGGGGAGACCCCGTTTGCCCTAGCCTTCGGGACTGAAGCCGTGGTCCCGGTAGAGGTCCAGAATAAGACTTGGAAGGTGGTGGGATATGATGAAGAAAAGAATGATGAAGCCTTGGCAATAGAAAAAGATCTGATCGAAGAAACCAGAGCTTCATCAGAAATGAAAAACGCCACCTACAAGCGCAGAGCGGAAAAATATTACAACTCGCAGGTCCGAGACCGAAAGTTCAAGGTCGGAGACCTGGTGTTGAAAAAGAAGTTGATGGCCCCACCAGGTGTATTTGGTTCAAATTGGAAAGGACCATTCCGGGTCACTGCAGCCTGGCCGAACGGTACCTATGATCTAGAAGACGCAGAAGGCAAAGCTTCGTCATACACCTGGAGCTCGGCGCATCTAAAAAAGTTCTACCAATAGACTAGAATTCTGTAATAGACTAGTCAAAGGTTGGCATCAGAAATGTAGATGGCAACCGATGTAAATTACGTTGCTGAAAAAATTCAGAAAAATTCCCAAGTGTTTGGACCTGCGCAGCCCCCCAACCAGATGAGCTGCACTTGGTCGCCCACTACTCTTGGAAGCTCGCCCACCTGCTCTAAAAAAAAAAAATTGTGATGCGTAAGGACCAAGGTCCCAAACGTTGTAATTAAATAGCTCGAAGCCAAAGGCCAAAGTGCCCAAGGTCACGAAAGTACCCTACTTAAAGGGTTGCTAAGCACCTACTGCCACAAGTTAGAAAAATTCGTGAAAAAGACAAAAAAGTCTAAGGCAAGGTTCATGAAACCCAATGGCCCAACGTGAATCAATCGAAGTGCAGTTCGCTGCCCTAAGTGGTTTAAGACGAACGATTCGCGGCCTTAAGTGGCGTAAGACGAAGAATACGCACTCTCAAAATAGAGGTACAATTCGTAGTCCTAAGTGACATAAAACGAACAATTCGCTTCTCAAAGTAGAATAAGACGAACAATTATGTACCAGGAAAATAAACAAGAACGAGCTATTTTAAGAAATTATAACGTAAAAGCGTAAAAACATAAATAAAAAGAGTTGGACAAAAAATGCTCGACTTATATTCAAAAGGATACTTAAGAGATTTTCAAGCCAAAAATATACTTGAAAAAATCCTAAGTATGGGTAGTGGTGCTGGCCACAAAGGCCGATCAGCTAGCCATCTTTGAATTACAAAAAGCTCCTTCTGGGCGAGCTGCACGTGCCCGACGAGCTAAATCTACTTGGACAAAAAGTAAAGACTACAAAAATGGAGCTCCTTCTAGGCGAGCTCCACAACCCGACGACCTACTACAACTTGAAAAGTAAAAGCTAATCTAAGAAAGCAAGGAAAAGCCTAAGTCTCGGGGGCATCAGCAGGGGCGGAGGCGACCTCGGCGGGAATAGGGGCGACCTGGGCACCAGGAAGGGCAAGTTCGGCCTCTGAAGTGATGTTGCCAGTAAGCCCGCTAGCATCGAACTCGCCCAGATTTAGCATAGCATCCCCACACGCCTCTTGGAGCTGCTCCATAGTGGGCGGAGTCCGTTCTTCTTGGTCGGCGACCTCCGTTTCGCCCAGATTCAGTTCCGGCACTGGGATAGTATTGATGATCTTGAACCGTGCCGGAACAAAATCCAATGGAATCCCAAGTTCGGGGAGGTCGCCAATATCCAGCTCGGCATCATCAGGGAAGGGGACCCTGTCCAAGCATTCTTTGAATTCGCCCACTACCGCCTTTACCTCATCGTCATGATGGGCTCGCGCCCACCAGAGGGCCCTCAGAACCTCGGCGTAACATTGCACGAAGCCCCGATCTGAGGCCTCGGCTCTTGCAGCTACCAAATCGGCCGAGGAGGCAGCACTGTTGCGTAGTTCGGCGACCTCAAGGGCCTTCGCCTCCAATTCGGCCCTTAACCTCTCGCACTCGGCGTTGGAGCTCTTCACCAAACCCCGTTGCAGTGCGAGGTCTTTCTTTGTGATCCCGTGGCTGCCGACCTCCTGGGCGAGCTGGGTGGCGAGCTCCTCTTCCTTCGCCCTTATCCTAGCCTCGGTCTCCTCCTCGAGCCGGGCGAGCCGACGTTGGACGGCCTCGAGCTGCTGAAGGGTGCTTTGCTCAGCGGCCAGCGATGCCTCAGCCCGTTCCTCGGCGAGCTGCGCCTGTTTCTTCGCTTTGTCAGCGGAGTCCGCCAGCGCCAGCATCCGTTTGTTCCTTTCGGAGCGACCCGCCTCCAACTCGGCAACCTGCTCGAGGGCCTTTTGATTGGCGAGCACCAATCTGCTCGCATAGTGGCCCGAGAGAAGGAGGTTCTCCCTCAGGTCTTGACTGTTAATGCCCGCCACCAACAGAGTCGTCCAATGCCTAGGCATCTCGCTCACAGCGTCCCGGGCTATGCCCGGAGGGAGATTCCGCATCGAAGTGAGGGAGCGAGATCGCTCAAAGGCATGCAGAGCCTCGTGGCGGTTAGGGAAGGCAATTGGGGCATAACTGCAAGATTAAAATAGATGAAAACTGTTAGAAAAATAAAAGATTGAAAAGCAATGAGGGTCAATTGGGCGAGCTACTTACTGAGCTCGGTCAGGATCCCAGCCCAGTAACGTGTCGTCGGTGGTTTGCACCCCGAACGGAGAAGGTGAAGGGGGCGAACTCCGAATGGGCGTGGCCGCCAGCGGGGCGGCGGATTGGACAGAGCCCCCCTGACCTGACCTCGCCGAGGTCCTCTCAGCCCGGTCGGATTCCTCGTCGACCAGACCGGTGTATCTCGATATTTTGCGAGCCGGAGGATCCTCCCCGCCGGCTCGGGAGCCACCACCACCTTGGGCAACCCTCTTCCCTCGACCTCGCTCGGAGGGGGCAACAGTTCGTCCCCCACCTCGCCAGGCCCGGGCGATCTCTGATGCCTTGGATTTATCAGGAGCCCTGGCTTTCTCCTTTTGGACTCCCGATCCACCAGCCTCGCCCTTTTTAGAGGCTAGCTCTGCCTTCTTGCTCGCCTCCAGCGCGAGCACAGAAGGCGGGGCGAGTCTATTGGGCGAGGTGGGCCCATCTCAAATCGCTCTTTCACGAGTTGATAGGCCTCGGGGATCTCGGCGATCGGGATAGCAACGAAGCTACCACCTGCACAAAAAATACAAATGTCAGCATGATGGACGAGCTACCCCCCCCCATAAGCGAGCTGCAAAGAGTTAGACCTGGGAGCTCGGGACCTTGGATGTCAAGGTGGTGCGGTAGTGTGAGGAGCCCGGTGAGCCGCAGGCAATGGTGCGCGCACAGATGGGCGACCTGTCTGTCTTTCTCGCTTCTCAAACAGCAAATGGCGCGCACCACGTCGAACTGCTCCGACACTTTAGGCCTGCCCCGACTGGATTTGTGTCGTTTCGGAACTGCAAAAGGAAAGGAAATTAGAATTAGTATATCTAATTCAACCCACGCACACCGAAATAAGCGACCTATTGTTGGCTTCCCCATATCCCCCTGGGGTGGGAATACGGTCACCCCGTCCGTGATACGTGTTAGAGGCCCGCCAATCTCCACCGATGAAGAAAAACTGCTTCTTCCATTCACGGACTTTATTGGGCAATTCCCCGAGAAATTTCTCCCCTGGACGAGCTTTCAGGTAATAATACCCCGCGCCGTCCTGCGCCCGCTTGGTCACGGCGAAGAGCTCACCCAGGTCCGCCGAGGTTGTCGCGTTCTCATAACCCTCCAACCCAAAAACAGACAGGGCGGCGAGGAGGTTGCTCCATGCATTCAGAGTGAGCTGGGTGATGGCCAGATTATTGTCAGCAAGGTATTGGCCGAGTATCGGGTGCAGCAGCAAAGTAAGCCCGGCCCTCAGGACATCCACGTTCAAGGCAGTCATCCCCTCGGGAGGTGCGTCGGCCCGCTCATCCTTCATCGGGGCATACATAAGAATATCCAGTGGGATGCGATACTCCCTACGTATGATAGGCAGGTCACATTCATCGATCAGGCTCTCCACCTCGCCAGCCTTATACTCAGAAGGGACTTCTTCCAGGTGGGCGGGGTCAGCGCGAGGTACCCGATTTGGACAAGGGAAGCTCGCCGCGTACTCGGCGACATACTCGTTCCAATCAAATGGATGAGCCACCTGGGCGGGGACCTGGTACTCAACCAGCTGAGGTTCGGGAAAACCAATACGGCGAAACCATTCGAGCGTGACCTCCTCTAGCTCGCCACCCTCCTCACCGACCTCGGCAGCGCCCTCCTCAACTTCCTCGGGTCCTTCGTTGCCGCTGGCAACTCTTTCCTCCTGGGCGACCTCGCCACCTTTCTCCCATACCTCACGGTACACGGAACTGGAGGCTCCTTCCTCCGGGTCGGGACGTAGCTCGCCAGGCAGCTCGCCAAGCGGCTCGCTGGAGACCTGGCGAGCTACCGAGGTCGCCTCAGAGCTGGAGCCAATCTCCACATACGAAACCCGAGGTGGCTTATCTTCAATTATGGGCAGTTTATCAGGGTTCCGGTCCGACAGGGTTCTACTCGAAGAGCGCGTCGACATGGTCTCGGAGGAGTTCAAAGGTCTCAAAGTCCAGTAATCCAAGAGTCAGGGAAATGTAAAGGTTCTCGAAACAATCCACGGTCCGAAACCCCGTAATCCGGGAGGAATAACAGAAAAATCAAATAAAAGATAGAAGAGAAGGGAGAAGAAATCGAATCCTACCTTGAAGAGCCTTCGAAAATCCGTCGAGCACAAGAAAAATCGGTCGTCGGGAAAGCTCTGAGAATTCGAAATGCAAGAAGTGAGAAAATGAATTCGTTTCCCCCTATTTATAGACGTCGGGGCGAGGTGCGATATCCACAAAATACAGGGACCTGTTTGCAAGAAATTTGAAAGTTGGTCTGATTGGGGGCGGGAACAGAGGTCTCAAAAGGCGTGCATGACCCCTGGATTCCCGCACCACGACGACCAGGGATAACCGCCCTCACCGAGCTCGCCTCATAGCTCGGCAATCACCCAGAGATAGTTCGCCGAATTTCAGGTTCTCCAGCTCGCCTGCACATTTGACGAGGTCATGACACATGCGAGCTGGGGGGCAAATGTTGGACTGGCGAACTAATGTAATTAGTATATGAGCAATCACCAAGGTTTGGTAGGTCGCCAGGACCGACCTAAATCCACGGAGGTCCGGAGCTCGCCCACCTAGGGGGCAGCTCGCCCACGCAGCTCGCCCAAGAGGCTTGTCCCTACCCTCACGAGGACCACGCCCAGGTCCATCGCCGCATGGCACCTAGAAAATCACACAAGGCGTTGGAGCTCGCCCGTAAGCTCACCCAGGAGCTCGTCTTATAGCCTGTTAGGTCCCGATGGTTGCACTCTTTTTCCCTCCGTCCGGTTTATCCACAAGGGTGGTTTACGGCGAGGTTTTTAATGAGGCCCATCTAGTCTATGGCATAGTAGTAGGATGAGGCATATTAAAGGAAGCAGTGTGAGGGACCAAGACGAGGGTAAGGAACCCTCGCCAACACCGGAAGCCACATAGGCTCGTAAGGTGCCGTCTCATACTCACACACCTATAAATAAGACCTCTCTTGTACTATTCACACAATTCACAAAAATTCTGAAAATTAATACAATCCACACTGCAATATTTCTCTCTCTAAACTCTCTACTCTCCCTCCTCATATTACATCCAAGAACACAAATTCTTGGATTATTGTTTGATAGGATTAATATGTTGTAAAGCCACATAAACAAACATCTATTAGTAAATTCTATCAACAGTTAATATGACAAAAAATTATACTCCATATGTTCCAATTTTATTTTTCATATCACTGTTCACTCTCTCTATATATCTTTAAATTATATCTCATTCCACTAATAATTGCAAATAAAAATATATTCATATAATTTTAGAACTTAAATTAATTAATATTTTTTAATAAAAAATATTATATTCATTTAAAAACTAAAATCTAATTCCATTAAAATAATGTTGAAAAATTAAACGGGAAAACAAAACTAGGAAGGATTGAGTAACTTGTTGGCTAAAAGAATTAAGTATTAATGAAATTTTGAAATGTTTAGGGATACAAAAAGAGTAGGAGAGGTAACATCAAATTTTTAGTTATAGGTAATGTATAATTACTACAAAAAGATAAGTTTAGTTCGTATCAAATGGTTGATCGGCTATATGGGCTTGTTGTCTTTTCGTCTTCCCTCCTAGCTTGTCTTGATCCTAACAATTTAAATTAGCTTGGGCGATTAGCTTCGGGCAATGAGCTCTATAGTTGATGAGCCTTGCTCTAGTCATGTGCTTGATCGTTGACGTAATCATCTTGTTTAATTTAATTACTTCAGTTAGATTCCTTAAGAGGCCAACTGGTCGCCTATCAACAAATGCATCCTAACTCGTTCCTTATGTATGTGGTTGATCAGCTAGGGGCGAACTATATTTTTGTGAACTTAACTGAAACATCGTGCCTCCTAGATGATCAAGCTTTAGGCATCACTTCGGACTCTTAACCGGGTTGCTTCCCAAGGTAAGGGCGTGCTGAAAGCATCATTTAGCCCCCGTTTTTTATTGTTTGATCAATTGAATAAAGCTGCTTTCATTGTTCTCTAGTCTTTCTTTACCTCACCTAAACATTGAGTGTGGAGTTTTTGGCAATTGATGAAACACTAATCTACCTCTGGCATTCCACATATATGGTACATAAAATCTTGATCAGGCATTGGATTAGTCCCCTATTCAAACCTCCCAATACGAAGTGCATCCCAAGCTCGTCAAATACTGGTTTCCAATTAGGGGTTATCACATTGATACAATCAATGTACTCCACACATGCCTCTGTATTTTCTTGTCTAACCCTCAGATCAATAAACCCGAAGATAATTGATATAAGGAATTGATAACGCTTGGTTGCATCAGTAAAGTGGAAGATAAACTTCTCACTCAGATCGGAGAAACTATAAATAGGGGGGGTGTAGGGTGATTTACCACTTGTGGGTGAGCTCGCCCAATGCTAGAGGAAATTGACGACACTTGGTTGCATCAGATACTTCTCGTCCTATCATGTAGATTCAGTACTTACTCATATGAGTCTCCAAATCAGTATTTCCTTCATAGAGCGGTGTTTGAGGTGGAGTAATATTTGGCTTGATACAGATGCACTCTACCTCTTGGGAAAGAGGTTCATTGTCCATGGTCAAGCACTTGGGAAGTTGCCTTTTGCATCCATTCTTCCATCCACCTCATCGAGCCTCTATTGTAAGGTTAAGAGGAGAGATTGTTGGCTAGAGGGGGCAACAATGTGATCTTTAATCAAGACGATTGGGTAACTTAGTATGTAGACAGGACCATTCCAGGGATTGTATGGTGGGATCCGTAACCCGAGATAATCCTGGGCGGGCACATAGGGTATATTATCACAAGGGTCCCAAAGTTTTGCATATTAATATGAAAAATCTCCCTAGTATGATGCACATGCATCGTGTGAGAGGGCTCGGCAAATGGAATTGGGCGTCGTTCCATGGGATGGGCAGCTGACGAGAATTTCTGAACGAAAATATGTGCTTTAGATTTTTCCATGTGTATAGAAATGAAGAGACCTAAAAATATGAAAATTTGAAAATATGAAACTTTTCTTAAAGAACTGTGACTGTTCTTCCGGCTTTCTAAATTTTTTATGAGATTTGAGGTTGGATACTCTCCTTTTAGCCTCAACTGTTGGATTCCAAATAATTATGAATGAAGATTTGTGGATTAAATGTGGCGAATGATTGAGAACAACGAATATCATTTATATTCAAAAGGACTTTTACTATGAACAATAAATAAGCTAAAAATGAAGAACACAAAGGAAGTAATACATGCACATAGAATGATCAAGTTTTCGGGCTCGGACTTAAGTTTTTTTTTTTTTAAGAGACTCTATTTTTAATATTCTAGATTACACCTGGTTTCTAGTTTGTGAAAATTGTCTTACTTGTGCATTAAATGCATGGATTGGAACCTGGTGTCATAAAATCTTCTTACAAATGGGAAGTTTCTACTAGCAATGACAATGTGGCATGTTGGAGAGAGTGCTAGAAGATCCAGACCCGCCCCACTCTATGTATGGTCCAGGTAGGGTCGACCTGTTGTAGCTTGCAGGTCACAAGGCGGTGCAACCCATTCTAAATGAGATTTTTATTTTTATAATAATAACATATAATATATTCTTACACATTTAAAATAATAGTAAGACTTGAATTGAAAAGAATAAATTTATTATATTAATAATATATTTATGAATTAATTTTACTTTTAAATATGTTGATATCAATTATTATATTTCATATTACATTTATATATTGGTCTAACATATATTTATTAAATTGATTTATTTTTATTTATACTATAAATACGAATGAATAATATTTCACAAATATTTTATATATTAAAAAATTTAAAAACATGTAAAAAGAGGGCAGGTCATATTGTGGCATGACAACAATGATACTTCTACCCGCCACGCCCCACTACGTATCACGGGATTGGGCGATCCATAAAGCACGAATTCAGAACGGGATAGGCTAGGTGGGCCAAATTGTCAATCTAGTTTCTACCTAAACAAATATTATATGTACCTGTATTACAATTGATCTCTTTTCTAACTAAGCCTAATATTATGTTTGACCTTTGTGCTCTTTGTACCATTGGAAGATTGAGATGAAGACTTAGTAGAGGCCTTTGATTCTCCTTCCTTCGCCTCATCATCCATGTCGTGGATGAATGGCCTCCTTAGATGCTGGCCCGAGGACAATGCCATATCTTATAATTGGTGCTCGGCTTCGCTTGATGAGGTCGAAGCCATAGAAATGAGTTATGAAATAATCATATCACAATATTGATATTTTCATAAATTTAAGATCTCGATACCAATATTTTCAATTTTGGTTGTGCGTACACACTATAACTGCCGCACACATAAATTCACTACTCCATCCATCCCCTATTAATCTTCTCACTTTCTTTTTTAGTTTTTTTAGACGTTTCATAATAATTTTAACACTTAAAAAGATTAATTTCATAATATCTACCTTATTTCAAATTACTCTTTATTTATTAATTAAAAAAAATCAGTAAAATAGTTTTATTTTTAATGTTTACCCTTCATTATTTGAAAATTAATTGGAAATGAAGGGATATTATTTAAAAAAATCATTTTTTAAATAATAGATTTTTATATGTATAACAATGGATTAAGTTAGATATGAAGATAAAACTATTTTAAAATATCAAATATTTGGTCAAATATATCAAAATATTTATAAAGAGTATAAAAAATTGTGGTCAATAAAATTTATAACAATTATAATATAATACTATTGACCCAAAATTTTGATATGAAATTTTTGGTAATCTTAATTGAATATTTAATACTTCAAAATTTATTCATAAATAAATTTATCATGAACTGTTTTTTTACAAAAAATTTACCAAAATAATTTTATGGTTGAAAAATTGAAACTTGAAATTGGTTGTCGAATAATGCGCTCCATAAATTGTGCCATAAAATAATTTTGACATTTTCTTTATCCCGCCTCCATTTGTAAACGCCTTTAAAGGAAAAAGATAATTTATTTCATCTAAAGTGAAAAATAAAGAAAAAAGATAAAAGTATAGGGGGAAAAAAAAATCTGAAAATGGGAATTAATTAATTATGAATTTATTACACCGTCGGATCTGTAATTTAAACTCTAGTCGGACGTCAAATTCTTCTAAAATCCGACAAATTTATACCCTTCTCTATTTTTAGGCCCAAAAAGCTTTACTCTTCGCATTTTCTCTTCGCCTTCACGAGATTGATACATGGAGGGATAGAGAGAGAGAGAGAGAATTCGCTCACTAACAAAACGCAAACAAATGCGTGTTGCATTCGCAAAACCCCAGTTGTAGTGAAGGGGAGAAAGTGAGGTTTCGTTTGAATTTTTCTCTGGACCTGGGCGGTAAAGGAGCCTCCACTTGATTTTGCCTTTGTTCGGAGATTTAGGGTTTCATCGTTGGTGTTTTAATTCAAGCTAAGATACACTCGTATGCGTTTTGTCTGTTAATAATTTTTTAGGGTTTAGATTTCTCTGTACAAAGGGTTTGAAATAATCGGACATGGATGGGCGGAGAATAACGGCGAGTCCGAGACCGTGTAGTGGTCGGCGAGTGGTGGCGAAGAAGCGGCCTCGCGGTGGTTTAGATGGGTTTGTCAACAGCGTGAAGAAGCTGCAGAGAAGGGAGATATCTTCGAAGCGAGACCGTGCTTTCAGCATGAGTGATGCTCAAGAGCGGTTCCGCAACATCCGCCTTCAGGTTTAGTTAAATTAAATTCATAGTTTTTAATTAATTTCTGCAGTCTGTTTTTGTTGATAGTGCATTAGAATAATTGAAGCTCCCGTGCGAAAGATTTGTACTTTTATGGGTTATGTGCTTGTTGTTGCACATCAAAATTAGGTTTTTGGAGGCATGAGTCAGTGTTCGTCGTGTTTTTGAGGGAAGCCCTTCTTGTCACTTGAATTGGCATGCTTGTGTTGTTATGTATGTAGATCTGTGTATCAGATTCAAAGCTTGAAGCCGAGGTGTTTGTCATAAGTCCAGAGAACAGAATAAGATTGATGTCAGCATTTGGAATCTTTTTTTTTTTTGTTGCATAATAGATAAAATGTGTGCATCTGTAACCTAATTTATATGGTCATTACTATTTTGTGGTTGTTTCAGTCATGGACTTTATAGGTTGCAGAGAGGCTTATCAGTTTTAAAGCATTTGGTTATGATCTGCTGTGTGATTTTGCCAATTGGCATTTGGTTGTTCCTGGAACTGTCTTTTCAGAACGCCACGTCCTTAACGCTTTTTTAATGATTTACTAGTTGGCAAACCAACCACACATGTTTATTATGTCGTATGAACTTTCTTTATTATCACTTTCACATCATAAATGTTTTCTTTTGCGAAAAAGATTCGCAAAGACTTAAGTTGTTATCGATTTGAGTAACCATTATTACACCCTTCTTTAAAACTTTCCATCGTTTAAGCTGTCACGTTTCTAATTTTGTGTGGTCAACTTCCATGAAGGATGTCTTTTTCCTTGTTAAGTTAGTAATGGGTAAATTCGTAATGCCACATTGTTTTAAGGACACGTTTGGAGATATAGTATGCCTTCCAGAATGTTGTTTATGTACATTGCCTTCTTATATTAATCTATTATTAGTTATTACCTCACAACGTAAACTGATAATGGTGGCTAACAAACTTATATCCTTGATTCAGGAGGAATATGATACTCATGATCCCAAGGGGTATTGTTCTTTGTCATTACCATTTCTGAAGAAGAGATCAAAGATTATCGAGATAGTTGCTGCGCGCGATATTGTCTTTGCACTTGCGCAATCTGGTGTCTGTGCTGCATTTAGTCGAGGTGCAGCGAATTTTAATTTACTTAATAGTCTTTTCAATTGTTTGTTATAAAAAAGAGCTTAAATATTATATCCTTTTCATTGCAGAGACTAATCAGAGGATTTGCTTCCTGAATGTTTGTCCGGATGAAGTCATTCGAAGCTTATTTTACAACAAAAATAATGATTCACTGATCACTGTTTCAGTTTATGCTTCAGACAATTTTAGTTCTTTGAAGTGCAGAACAACAAGGATCGAGTAATTCCTCCTAATTATTTGTTTATGGTTTCTGTTTATTCTCATGTTGGTTTCTATTACTCATGCATATTACATTTCTGCACTACTTTTAGATACATAAGAAGGGGCAAACCTGATGCTGGTTTCCCACTGTTTGAGTCTGAGTCGTTGAAGTGGCCCGGTTTTGTTGAATTTGATGATGTTAATGGAAAGGTTCTTACCTATTCCGCTCAGGATAGGTAAGTGTGTAATTACTTCACCTATGAATTATCTGATGTTATTTCCTTGTACCTGAAATGTGCTGCTCTTTGCTGATGCCTTTTTCTGTGCTTGTTTTTGGTCAGCATATACAAGGTTTTTGACTTGAAAAACTATACGATGCTATACTCCATCTCAGATAAAAATGTTCAAGAGATTAAGATCAGGTAATTTCATGTTTTCAGAATAGGGTTTGTTCCTGTGTATACGATCATTAGGAAACACTCACCCAGACAATTTTTCTTTAATGCATTTAGGTATTAGCATGAAAATTGGTGTCATTTAATGCTGCTTATTCTACTGTTTTATGCACATGCTCCATGTATAAGACTAAGTCCATCACTGCTTTATCTTTTTAAGCCTGGATTACTTGTTTGTTTAAGTTGTTTGTTCCCTTTTTATGGTTATTTTTACTTCTCTCTCTCTCCTTTTGGGGGGTGGTGGTTCTCTCCGTGGTTATATCCAGTAAGCTATTGTGTCTTAACTTTTTTATTCTTCTGTCTTCCTGTACTTCTGTAAATATACATTTTGAGATTGATTAAGCTCTCAGTATACATGCTATGTGCCTGGTGGTTGTTTTTTCACTTTGAATAATGTTTGAAATGTTAATAGGGGCTATTTGCATGAGATGAGGTATTGACTGTAACTTGAGTAATTTGAATTTTGTTTTGGTTCGAGTTCGACATATTTTCGGCTTCTTTATATTATATATACACGTTAGACACAGGTTATTTAGACAATCAAGCCAACATTCATGAAAGTTTCATCAAATAGGGGGAGAGAAGATTTATACCAGATCATAGAGCATAAGGCTAGGTTCCCCTGTAGCGGGTTCAATTTTCTGTAGCAATTGCATTGTTTATCTACTGAAACTTACTTTAAAATTTTCAGCAATTACTTGTGCTCTAGTATATTCTTGTTTGCCTTCTTGTATGATTTTTATTTCCTCCGATTTTGTTCTTGTAGATATATATATATATATATATTTAATTTCTCTGTGTGCTTTGCAACAGTCCTGGAATTATGCTATTGATATTTACTAAAAACCAAGGTGGCGTCCCCTTGAAGATTCTCTCGATTGAGGATGGAACTGTTCTGAAATCATTTAACCATCTTCTTCATAGAAACAAGAAGGTGGATTTCATTGAGCAATTCAACGAAAAGCTTCTAGTCAAGCAAGAGAATGAGAATCTCCAGATTGTTGATGTAAGCTTCTGTCTATTTCATCTGACACTGTTAGCCCAGACAGCCCCACTGGAATTTGACATATCTTGTTCTTGTAGGTTCGCAATGTGGAGATCACAGAAGTTAGCCGGACTGAGTTCATGACCCCATCTGCTTTTATATTTCTCTATGAGAACCAGTTATTCCTGACATTTAGAAATCGAACAGTTGCTGTTTGGAACTTTAGAGGAGAGCTCGTGACCTCCTTCGAGGATCACCTTTTGTGGCATCCTGATTGCAACACTAACAACATATACATCACAAGCGATCAGGATCTCATCATTTCTTACTGCAAAGCGGATTCGGATGAACCTGTAGCTGATGGAAATGGTAAGTTTAGGCGCGCACATTATTTTTTGTAATTATTTTAGGACTGAGTTTCAGATCCGTACATGTTTGAAAATAATCAGGAAGAAGATATTTATTGAATAAGATAAACTGGAAGATGAAGTACAGGAAAAAAAGATTCCCCAACAGGATATATAAACCTGTCCCAAGAATTAAGATCTAGAGTGATTCCTTTCTGCCCTTCCCATCCTATGGAAGTCTCTATTTATAAAGAGCACATAACATATGCTAATTACTGCCTGTGAATAATGCTAAATAAGATCCCAAACTTGAGCCATTCTAATTGCTAATACTATTTGGAACCCTCTATTAATCTTACTAATATAAATAACTTGTCGTATATTCAAGTCTCTCATCTTTTACGTCTTGTTTGCCCTCGTATATTTGTTCTGTTCTATTGAGTCAAATTTTTTATTTTTACATTGACAATTTTCGAGGGATTCAATGTGAGTTTAATAGAAGTCAAAGTGCTGAATAGAATAACATGTTGAAGTTCCAAGATCTTTTAAAAAAAAAAAATCAGTTTTACCTATATTTTACTGGTTGTTACATTTTAGATGAATCCCCTAGAACGTGGACAATAATTGGGCCTTGGTGTATTTTAATTGGTTGAATTGTTATTTATCTTTTTATCTTAACACTCGTTGACTACTCTTTCACACTTTTATATGCAGCGGGTTCTATCAACATCAGCAATATCTTAACCGGGAAGTGCCTAGCAAAGATAAAGGCGAGCAATAGTATTCCGATGTACGAATGCAACTGCAGTGCAGGTTGTGGTGGGAGAAAATGCAACTCCAGGAGGCGCATTCAAGCTTCTAGAATTCAGAGCACCGTTGCAGAGGCCCTGGAAGATATCACAGCCCTCTTCTACGATGAAGATCGAAACGAAATCTACACAGGAAACAGGCATGGTCTTGTTCATGTGTGGTCCAACTAAAGGGTGGCCATTTGTTGCCTCCATGGATGATGAAGCTATGTGCTTTTAAGAGATGTAATCGTATTAGTGTTGGCAATTTCATGCCTTGAGTTTGTGTTACCCCGTACAGGGGTTGATGTTTACTATGATTATAAATTTGTAAGAGTCTTGTTAATTTGACTTGTGGGCCTAGACTACAGTTTTAACATTTTGTGTTGTAGAAAATGTTGGTAATGACTGCAAGTTGCATTTGAGTTGGAGTCTTGGTTGTTGAAGATAATTTGGTTGCTTTGTAAATTGCTTTACCACTTTTAAATGCTGCTACTTCTTTACAAAGAGAAGTGGTAGAATCTGATTGTTTCTGAGTTTGAAACATGGAAGATAATTCAGTTGATGATTTTGAAAGTTGATTTTGTTTCTGATGATGAAATCTTAAGAAGGTGATATTATGATTCTCAGTTAGATTTCATTACATTTTGTGATATTTCTGGTGTATTTGTGTGTTGAGATAAATAATTGGGATTTTATAGCCCTTTTAGGTTACGGTCCTTAATGAATTTTCTTGTGTGGGAAGATTGGGCATTGGGACACACTGGGTCTTGGATATCTTCCATTTATGATGCGTGAAGATACAGCTTCTTTATAGAAGAGCACTTGGGAATCAACTTTAATCATAAAGTTGACGCTTCTTAGGTGTTAATACTTAGGGGAAAAAAAGAACAATTGAATTGTGAAAGGGAATAAAGATACGTAGGTGGTGCTTGATTTATAAATTTTTTGATGAAAATGAGAACAAAAGATGATTTATACTATTACTATTTTTTCTTCTAAATAAGATAACCGCTTCCTCAATTATTTTCTTGCATTATAGTCGACAATTACTTTTGTTCATTTTTTTTTTATAAAATTAGAGTACGATATTAGTAAGGTAACCATCATGAAGACAATCATTCATTCAATGTATCATTCATTTTTTTTTATAAAGTTAGAGTACGATATTAGTGATGTAATCATCATGAAAACAATCATTCATTCAATGTATCAAGATGTAGATAGATATGCTTTTCCAAATATTTTCATTAAAAAATTTCAAATAAGCGGTAACTTCATGATTTGTTTTGTCAAGAAATTGATGGATATATCTAATTTTGTTTTTAAATTATGCTATGTGGATAGTGTAGGCATAAATGAATCAATGTGATTCAAAAGCATGGGCACTTGAACATCAAATCAAAGTGAGCAGTGTTGATGATTTTAAACAGAATTGAACATATTTTGTGTAGATAAACAACAAATATTATGATCATATGTATAAATCGAAAGAAGAGATTGAATTAATAAGTTCTTTTTAAAAAAAATATATATATATGTTTTTTCTTTTTTTGGGTGGTGTGGGGCCAAGAGGGTATGAATCTCCCATTTTCATCCTCTTCAAGGCATAGAAAGCATGATGAATACTCTTTATCTTCACGATTTTCCAACTCTAGTTTGGGCCTTTTTACCTCTCTACTCTACGTCTAAGCCAAGACAACTACACATGGACACCACAATATCCCTCTTTTCCACTTTATTCATCCTCTTACATCCCAACTTCATTTGCATGCATTCTATTCTATGCTCTGATATAGGGATGACAACGGGTTTTGGTCTGTGTTTTAATCTGTGTTTCATCTCATATTTCAATATAAGGATTACAACGGGCCTTGGTCTGTTCTAGGATCCACCCTACACCGCGAACCCCGGTGGATTTTATCTGTCCCGACCGGCTTATTTTTTTAATTTTATTATATATATGCTTAGTGTATATATATATATATATATCAAATGCATTATATAAAATATCTTAAATTTTAAAATATAGTATCAATATACATTTGAATGATTTAAATAAATAATATATATATATATGTAAAATAGTTCATTACAAATTTCAATATATTAAATCTAAATATTAGAAATTATACATATATTATTCACTAACAATTAAAAAGATAAAAACAATTAATGAACTCTAGTTTGTATAACTTCTGTCCATGAATTCATTAGCATATCCCATATAATATTTTAATTAATAACATAATCGTCATAATACATATAATATAACATATTCATTATATTATATAAAAAGGGCAGGTCTGCCAAATATTATGACCCGTCCCAAATCTGGCGAATTTTTAGTCATATAGGTCCAAACTCACTTCAGAACCGTTGGCCGAGTTTTTACCTGATCTGTACAGGACACGTTCGTAATGCGTCCGAATTTAAACCCTCTCCATTGTCATACCTATCCAAGATTACCAATAAACGAAATGTATTTAAAATAATATTAAATTAATATCAAAAAAATATGAAATACTATTTGTGCTCTAAATCGAGTAAACTATACTCATTTCTCCATTTCAAAATATTTATCGCCTTTTGGGTTAAATTCAATTTCAAAATGTTTAATATTTTTTTAAGTTTCTCCCAAATTTAGCTCTCTAAAATAAAGTCTTTTAATCAAAAAATAAATTTACACCCCTAAATTATATGAGAAATAGAAGTGTATTTTTCATTCTATCTCCATTGGTGAAAATTAATTTCTATTCATATTTAATTACATATAGTTTAGCCAATTATAAAGAATAAAATTATAAAAAAGAAGTTCTTAGTTCAATATCAAATGTGTAAACGACTAACGCATGTAACCTTCTCAAAAATTATTGTTGAGGGGATCAATTAGGGGAAGGACAGTATCTCTTAAAAAACTAAAATAAGGCTTAATCGGACGAGATTGAACATTAAAATTAGAAAATAAAAACTGAAATAAGAAAAGGTGGAAAGTTTGAATGGGAAAGAAATCAAACATATATGAAATATACACAAATTATAACATGCACCATGACATGCATTTGAAATTTTAAACCCAATCTTGATTTTAGTTTTGAATTTTTCAGAACACAATGTACACACCAAAGAGTAAGTCTTTTATGCACTAGTTACACCGTACAACTCAAGTGTATTTTTAAACAGTTATACTATTTATTACTGAAAAGTTACACTATTAAATATACATTTTTCAGTAATAACATGTGTAACTTCTCAGTAGTATTTTGTGTAACTTTTTAAAAATGAACTTGAGTTGCACGGTGCAACCGGTGCATACAAGACTAAACCCACACCAAATTGTGTAGTATTTTTAAAATTGAGATATAACTAGTTATTTTTTGTGAATATTACTGATTACCTCTAGGGGTTACCCATTAATTATTGGGGGTATTATAGTTACTGATTGAGGTATTTTTTTTTTTTTAATATAGGTGCACACCACACCATATGGTGCATAGTATAATGACTCAAATATATTATTATGCACAAATTCTAATATGCACCGACAAGTACAATATATATATACACAACATACATTTGAATTTTTAAGTTTAACTTTGAAGTAAATGCATTTAAAAAAAAAAACACAATAACATATCGAATTGTGTAATATTTTATAATTGAGATATTACTTATTATTTCTTTAGATACCACTAATAACTTTTTAGATTATTATAAATTATTTTCTAAAATATTATTAATTATTAATTGAAGTATTTTTTTTTTTCAAATGTAAGTGATATGGACAAGTTTGAAATAATACGTTTTTTTATTATTATTGTTTTAAATTGATAAATTATGAAAAAAAAACCGATAATAAAAATCACTTTTTTCTATTATTTAAATTTTTTGTATCAATGTAAAAGTAATAGGAAAAAATATACTTAATTTAAAAGAGTAGATATTGTGCGAAAATAGTTAATGATAAAATAGTTAATGTATCAAATACCTGGTCAAGTGTATCAAAATATTCATCAGGTCAGGTGTATCAAAAATTAAAATTAATATATAAATTTTATTGATCTCAATTTTTGATACACCTGATGAGATTTTTGAAACACTCAATTAAATATTTAATACTTTAAAACTTATTCATAATAATAATAAACTTATGATGAATCATTTTTACACCGTACTTTGCGATTTTAAAATTATTCTAAATTTTATATAGTTGCGGAACTATTTGACTGGGCCCCTATAAAGAGTCCTGTTTCATGACAATGCGTAATTAAGGTGGGCCACACAGTTGGGCTACGTGATTTCGTTATATCTTTTTTTTTTTGATCTTTTCATATGATTGACCACTAAATTTGTCTTAGGATCTCAAATTATTTACTAATCTCATCTCATTAAGATGATTTGACGTAATATACAGTCTCCCACTCACTCATTTTTTAATACTCTCTCTCTCTCTCTCACTTCTTATATTTAATATTGTATTTTTTAGTTTATATGTCAAAAATTATAATTTTTTTGACGATTTAATTAGTGTAATAGTTTTATCAAAAATATATTCTTCTATAACATTTGAAAATGAATTGTACGAAATTTGAAAAATCTTTCTCTCTTTTTCTAAAATAAGGAAACTGTTAGATACCCAGAAACTAAACGAAATAAATTAAGTCATTTATTATATAATACTTTTTTTGTCCAACAATTTTTTTTCAATATTTCCTTTTTATTATCCCACAATAAGATTGTTGCACTATTTTTAGAAATTCATTTACTCAGTTGCATCAAATAATTGTCCCTACCTTTTATTTTAATTATATCAATTGTTACAATTTTTAATTTTGGTTATCACTTTATCCTCTTTTTCCAATCATATTATTTATACTATTGTTATTTTTATTCATATTTTTTAATTTCATAAAATATTTATTGTGACACGTATACTATACAAAAAAAAGTTAATTATACTCTTAATTTTATTTTATTTTTGAATTTTCAACTTTAGCTAAGCAAACTTTAGCAAAAGATTTTCCATACCCTTTCTTTCTTCAATATCTCCAAGCAATTTGCAAACAATTAGCTTTCTAAACGTTGATTACCAATAAAATATAAATAAAAGAACTTTCCAAATGTAAGTGTGAGGCAAAAAACACCTAATTAGTGGTGACTGACTTTTCAAAAATTCAATATAGAAATCATATCGCCAAAGAAAGGAAAAAAAAAAAAAAGGTCCCACTTTTAATTAGCTTATTATATCATTATTAATGGTTTGGTCCAACAACTTATTTCAAAACTTGGTTCACTAATAATACTTCATAATCGCAATATTCTATAGCCCCCATATAATTCCAAATTAATACTTCACTTAATAATTCAAATAATATCCTTTCAAAAAAAAATCAAATTAAATAAAACGTAAATTGAATAAAAATGTGAAAAAGATCAAGTTAAATATAGTAGTATTTTCTTTTGTTGCAAAAGGTGGGACCCAGTCCGCTAGAAGCTGTCAAGATTTTGAGTGGTGTAATAATCGCATAAATCCAATCCTAAATCCTCCGCTGTCCCTTTTTCTCGTCATGGAAAAAGAAAACACAATTTCACCCCCAAAATAAATATAAACAAAAAACAAATAACGCGAGGTAATGCTCTGTTTTCTTTGAATCTCGCCGTGTGTTTCTCTCTCTAAATTCGAACAAAAAAAGCTCGCTCTCTCTCTACACTCGCTCAAAAACACTTGATTATAAGCATCTCTCTCTCTCTCTACACTCACTCAAAAACACTTGATTATAAGCATCTCTCTCTCTCTAGCTAAGCTCTCGGTTCAGTTCCAGACTTCCAGTGAGCTCTCTCTCTCTCTCTCTACCTTTATCTCTCAGTTTTTACATTTTCAATTCAAATTATTTCAATTTTAGGCGTAGCTCTGTGCTTCCGCCAGTAATGCCTTGGATTTGAAATGTGGTGCTTGTGGTAGTTTTCCTATTTATTTATTTATTGATTTATTTCTGGTTTTTGTCGGCGGCTTAGAAGCATTCAGTTTTTGGTAGCTAGATCTGATCTTGAACGGGAGGTAGGTGCGATGCTCTCGAATATCAATTTCGTTTTCTGTTTTTTTTTGTTTATTATATTCTTAATCCTACAGATTTTTTCGGCCTGATGTTGATTGAATATGACATTGCAAAACTTTCTCCTTAAATTTTGAATATCTGGTTAGGTTTTACACGGTTATGTCTTTTCAAGCATTGATAATTTTTCAGTAATCTGTTCATTTTAGCTGTATATACGTAGCTTTTTCGAATTCAGACCTGTGTATCTGAGCTTTGTGCGTTTGGATGACAATGTTTTTAATAATGATTAAGTGACAATTTGTTCGTTGAAAACAGGTTTAGTTAATGATTTGGAAGTAGAATTTGGGATGATAAAAGCTTAAGAAAGATCTGGTAATCATTTATCTGTTTTGTCCTTCTTTCTTGTGTATCATATTCCAGCTTTCTTTGATAAGTCTTGCCTTCAGAGAAATATAGTTGATGATGGAAGCAGCAATAGATGCCAACACTCCACTTACTTGCATTGAGTTTGATATTGAGCCGAGCCAAAACAGGTTAATACTTTTTTTCTTGCAGAAATCTCTATGTTTTGCTTGTTCTGTTAAAATATTGTAATATTTAATAAACAATCTTTTTTTTTTTAAATGACATGAGGAAGAGAAGAATATTTTCTCTTTGTGGGATCTCAGTTATTCGGAGAAAAAGTGTTGTTATGCATTGCTAGTACAGATGATTGAAGACTATTTATTGTCTACCTTAATTTAGGCTGTTACTGTAGTTTATTACTATTATTTGTCTAGTGATTTAGTGGGACTTTGGTGTTTTGTAAAGGTACGAGGCATGTGTATGCTATGAGAACAAGAAAGCGAAACTGACGTCTGGACCAGTGGAACATCTGCTGCTACATTCAGCTGACATAAAAGCTTTGCATTTGAAAGGATCCAATGCTAGATATAAACTTTATCCTCCGAAAAATCCACATGAAATTGAATGGTTTACAAAATCCACCACAATAAGGTTTAGTGAACTTTCTGGTTTTACTGTGTTTCTTCTGTTAGAGATAGCGTATGGTTCTTGAATTCCTTTTACATGCTAACTTTATTTTTACAAAATAGATTTCTACATATAATTGGGTCTGAAAACATATTGGACATCACCAATTCCTTGAATAATGAGATATCTCAGCTGGAGGAAGCCCGTAAATTCCATCTTTCTCTATATTCAAAGGTAAAATCAGTTACTGTAAGTCTGTAACATAGTTCTGTTGATATCTTATAATAAATTTCTTAATCTTTTTTTTTTTTCTTCTTTTTTACTTTTCTCAGGGCAGAGGATATCAACTCCAGGGTGGGGATTCTGGTTAGTGAAGTTATATTTGTCTTGATTTTGATTTAGAGATTTTGGCAAAATTCTCGTGGTTTTATTGTATGGACCAATCAGCAAAAGAGTTTCTGGCTTTATTCACTATTTTAGGCGTACCATATCATTCTATTTGTAGGCTCTCATCTAACAAAATAAAAACCCTGAAAATAATTGTTCATAGTCTTCCTTAATTGTAAAGATATAGCATATCATCATTGTAATACAGATACCTGTCTAACTTTCCTTTCTCTTGTATCAGATGACAGCCGTGCTAATGGCCTGGGATCTACTACAAAAGTGAGTTTGAGTCAATTGTTTTTTTTTCTCTCTTTTTTGTTACTTTGTTCAATCTACATTTAAGATCATTGCCTGTATATATATACTTGTTTTAACTGTGTATACTGGTAATGGCTCATCTACAGGCTGAAGACTCAGATGCTTCCAAGTAGGTTTGCCTACTCATCATCTGCCACTACTTATAAAACCATAAAGCATATTTCCGTATTCTTGACTATGGCTGCTGACAGGAATGAATTGCTGAGGGCCATTGAGTTGAGGCTTAATGCATTGAGGGAGGAGCTGAATACTGCTTTTGACCAAGCTGCTGGTTCTAGATATTCTTTGGAGGAGTTGACAGATATAGAGAAGTTTGCTAAACATTTTGGATCTACAGACTTGAGGTAGACTTTTCGTAAAGCAGAAGCAATGTTATTCCACATTATAGCGTAGTCCTCTCTTCTCCGGATAAATCTTGATGTAGTGTTATTACATTGCAGCGATTCATTACAGAAGCATATAGAACTGAGACACGGAACTCAGGCTATTGAAAAGTCCAGCAGTAAGCATTTCAAAGAGGGTGACAGAATCAAATCAAAAGTAGAAAATAATCCTAGGAGTGAAGATAATAATCATGGTAGTACACCAGCATTTCTAGAGGCGACAGTAAAATATGGTGCCTCACCAGCAAAAGCTGCCCAAGTAGAGAGGCAAAGCTCTACAGAAAGTGATGAGTCTTCCTTATCAAGTGAGGAAGACCAGCCATCTGTTGAAAGAAGTCGTCCTCTTGTGAGATCCGCTTCACCTAGGAGGTCAGCATCTCCAATGCGGAGGGTGCAAATTGGACGAGCTGGATCTCGAAGGTCTACTGCAATAACTATTAAAAGTCTTAATTATTATCCTGCCCGAGACAAAATATTTGAAGTAGAACCGGAGCAAACATCTAAGAGACCTGAAAATAATGTGAGGAGAATGAGTGTGCAAGATGCAATAAATCTCTTTGAAAGCAAACAGAAGGATCAAACAGTAGATAATCAGAAGGCGAGGTCATCATCTGTTGGACCAAATAAGGCTGTATTGAGAAGATGGAGTAGTGGAATGGGTGAAGATTCTTCACAATGCCCCCAAGATACTTCTACTGAGATTCAAAATAATGTAGAAAGTAAGGAAGTTGCATATAGCTCATCAGAATCTGAGGCTGAGCCGGGTGCTGCTTCAGAAGACTACCGTAGGGAGTCCCATGTACCAGATGTGAAGTTTGACTCATCTGAAAAAGAAGGGTGTACTTCCGTAGTTATGCAAGAGGAGACTCGTCCAACTGAGTCAGCTGATGCTACTGAAAGATTAGTTGCTTCCGCAGAGTGGAGCCGTCAAAAGGAAGCAGAGTTGAATGAGCTGCTGATTAAGATGATGCAAACTAAGCCTGTTAAAAGCCAAAGTATTAAGCCTCCTAGCACCAAAAGACAAAGCTTGCCATCTGAACAGAGAGGCGGGTTTTATGATCATTACAAGGAGAAGAGGGATGAAAAGCTTCGAGGAGAAGCGTCTAGGAAGAGAACAGAGAAAGACAAACAATTTAAAGCAATGCAACTAGTTCTTGATGCGAAAAAATCACAACTGAAATCGGGAAATGCAAATGATGCTGGTAAAAAACCTAATGTGAAGAAGCTTCAGAAACCACAAAATAGTGCATCTATACCAGCAAATCCCAAGGCAGAAAGCCCAAGACTTGGCGTTGTTAAAAAAGCCTCTCCAAAAGCATCTTCTCTGCCTGTCACACGTAAATCATTGCCATCAATGCCATTACTGGGAGCTAGAGGGCCATCACCTGCTAAAACCCCTGCATCACCTGCAGGTGCAACGCCAACGCGTAGAAGATCAGAGCCAACACCACCAGTTTCTCAACCTAAGCCTAAAGTAGAGAAGTCCCAAATTCGAGCCAAGACTGTGAAATCAAACGAGAAAATCCCGAAACAGACTACTGAAAAAAAGCAGCAATCTGCAACGAAGCCTAGGAAAATCACCAAAAACAAAGTTCAAACAGCCCCTGAAGATTTCGTTACCTCAGCAAAACCGAGCAAGATTACAAAGAAAAGCAGCATTGTTCCAGTGGAATCAAAGCCTTTTCTTCGCAAAGGGTCTAAAACTACATCTAATGTCAGTTCAGCTGTGAAGAAAAAAGTGACCCATCCTCAGGAACCCTTGAGAAAGTCTGATGACAGGGCCTTGGCTGATGAAAATCCAACAGTAAACTCTTCTGATATACTAGTGGTTCATCATGAAGAGACGGAAATTGGAGAATTGGAAATTCACATGGGTATGGAATCCGGGACTACCACAATGAGCCCTCAGCAATCTGAAGACAAGGAGGAGAGCATAAGTGAGGTTAACCACCCCCCTATTAATGATGAGGCTTATAGAGTAGGAGAGCCAGAATTAAAAGAAGAGGCTGAAGAAGAATCCACCATTTCACCCACAGCTTGGGTTGAAATAGAGGAGCATGAAGATCATTCTATTACTGGCCCTATCTGTCCAATGGTGGAATCACCAGTCTATAAAGCGCCAGTAAAAGTGTCAAGTCCTCGCGTTCGTCATTCTCTGTCACAGATGCTTCTAGAAGAGAGCAGTGAACCTGATGTCATTGACTGGGGAAATGCTGAAAATCCTCCAGCAATGGTCTACCATAAAGATGCACCCAAAGGATTTAAGAGGCTATTGAAATTTGCTCGGAAGAGTAAAACTGATGCAAATGCAACTGGTTGGTCTAGCCCGTCCGTCTTTTCTGAAGGGGAGGATGATTCTGATGATTCCAAAATTTTAAGCAAGAGAAGTTCCGAAAATTTACTGAGGATAGCAACCCTTCATTCAATGAACGGGCACCAGAAAAGCTCCACCGATCAAGAACAACCTGGTACTTCTCGTGCTTCCTAAATACACTCTAATAGGAGTTAAAAAGTTTTCTGGTCTCATATATGTATGATCTAATGTGTAATTTAATAACTATATCGATTTAGCCCGAATATTAAAATAATTTGCTGAAGTTTGGCAAAAAATAATCAGAAAATTGAAACAATATAGTTTTATGTGATGTGAATGTTTATTTTATTCGGCAATTTTGGGGCGGGACAATTTTTTTAGTGTTGGGACTAAATCAAAGTGGTTTAACATTTCGGACCAAAATAGGACAGTAGACAAGCTACGAGACCAAGTAGAACTCATTGACTCCACTCTAATAGTGTCACATGCATCTTGTTTGATCAATCGAGAATTCATAAGCTGATCGAAGAAATAAATTGTGTTTCAGGTCAAGCAAATGTTAGGAAACTCAATGCTCAGAGTTTTTCTCATCAGCTCCATGAGGGCAATGTTTCAGCTTCTGTGACCACGACTAAAGGTGAATCGAGTTCCATTTTTTTTCCTTTCTTAAATGACCATCTCTTGTGTAACTATTGCATTCTATATTGTGTTTCAGCAACGAGGTCATTCTTCTCACTTTCAGCATTTAAAGGCAGCAGCAAATAGGACATGGAGCTACAAGATAGGACAAAATACGCCATCGATGGGTGATGCATGCGCGTGTTCTTTTGATTTAGCATCTGATTTGTTTTTCGACGCATTAATCGAATGATAGCATGTAACAGGAAAGCAAGATTAGAGGGTGTGATTAGGAAAGCAGTATTAGAGGTGGGTAATCACACCACAAAACTTGTATTCTTTTTTTCAAAATTTTCCCTGGCGATCCATCTTTGTGTTGTATTTTGTGTCTATGCGGCTGGCTGGGTATTTGTTTGTATCAAATCGAAACTTTTTTTTTCTTTCTATGTAACTAATCGAATTTTCTTACCCTCTTTCTATTGAACCTTTATTTTGTGGCTTTGTAAATGTTACTATGGAACCACTATTTAGCTCTTTTCGTTGGATTTGAATGGTACTGTTTTTTTAATATACAGATATCAATTTTTGAAGGCGTTATTAGGATCTTTTTCCAAGACAAAAGGATCATTTTACAAAATAAATTGATACTATAGAGTTATATAAAATATCAAAATTATCAGTTTCAAAACGCAGCTCCAATAAATAATGATCTTGCAATGCCTTTAGCTAAGGTGGGTAGCTCACCTGGCCACTGGACTCCTCACTTGAGTGGGTGGCCTGGGTTAGATTTCCTATGAGAACGAATTAAGGAAAAATGAGGGGTAAAAAAAAAAAAAAAGTAGAGGCCTTTTTTGAGATGAGTCCCTCAGCCCAGATGGTTTCAAGTATCATGGGAAACCTTAATGAAGGTGCAAAGTATGGGTGAAATCAAAGTTCATTTCCGACGGAGGAAGGGAAGTTCTCATTAAAGTCGTCGTTCAAGCGATGCCATGTCGTGTTTTCGAACACCGACTACTACTTTATGTGATGAATTTGAACTAAGGCCAGTGAGAAGAAAGTCTAATGGAAAAGCCTCTGCAAAGTGCAAACCAAAAAAGAAGGGAGGAATGGGAGAACACTCAGTAACCTGATTCTCTTGTAGCAAAGTTATGCAATGGAAGATGCTTTTTATATACAGATATCATGGAAGTTATTTTAAGTGCATGATAATATATTCTCTATTATAACTGCAATTTAAAAATATTAAATAATATTTATATATTTTTACACATTAAAATATACTAACAAATACTGGTTATACGTAATATGGTCTATATAAAATGTTACATCATATATTAAAACCTATACCATATTTTTTTATCAGTTTGCAGTTTGTACTATTTTCTCTATCAGATTACAACTTGTGCTATATTATTTTGACTTATTACAACCTAACTTTTTTTCTTTTTTTTTTTTTTGATAATATGTGCAAGACATGCTTATGGGTATAGATTTCAGTAAAGATGTCAAAGATAATCAAGACTAACTCAAAGTGTTTTACTTAAAATGAAATCCTAAAGCTAAAGATAGATATATTACAAAATATTGAATGTCTCTCAAAGGTTGCCATAGAGCTCTTTGTACAGGGCACAAGTTTGTGAATCATATGGGCTTTTGTAATCAATTTTGGTGTCCTACAAAAATTGGCCATTTAAGTTTTTCATCCATCCTAATCATGACTTGCTCTCTGAATAAAATTTGTAGGGCTTTGAATTATCTTTTCAAAAAAACCATAATCCTAAAAGTTGGCTTTATACATTGAGATTTATGACCAAAATAGTAAAGAAGTTCAAAAATAATTATGACTGTTTAACAAATTTTGTTTGATAAAATTGAACACCCAACTTATGATGAATAAACTTTCAAAATGTAGCCTGTGATGTTTGAAATCTGAAACATTTATATTGAGTGTCATATTCAGCTCAATATTTATGGTCTTTTGTACCTTAAGACAACTTGAAGCACAACAGTTTAGTGGTTCAATGCAACTAAATTCTATTGAATCTCTACTTCAATTCCATAATAAGTTTCAGATGTCATATTTTTTGTGGCTCTTATTCCTTCTCTAGTCTCTCTACTATCCTTTATCCCAGCACAATTGCTTCACTCCACGACTTTGCTCTGAATCTCTTTTGAAATTTAGTAGTATTTAAGACTTCAAATTATACTTTTTCATAGAAAATGATTCTTCAGGGAGTGCAATGCTCATGGCGGTGGCTCTGAAAGATTTTCACTATTCAACCATTATACAGATTACAGAATGGTTTTATAGTATACTTATGTTTTTGGAAGTAAGGGCATAATAGTCATTTTATCACAAATTTATGAAAGTATCTTTGGCTAGATATCCACAATCTGGACATTCATATTTACCATTCAATTAATTGTTCTAATTCTACATAGGAATTTGCATATTTTTTTTATTTAAACGTCCCACACAAATTTGCACATTACTAAAAAAAATATTGATTTACGTGCAGATTTACAAATATAAACACATATTTACCCATATATCACTATTTTATATACAAAACATAATTTTCTAAAAAAATGTGCTACAAAACGAAAAGAGTATTTTGTTAAATTTAGGTATTAACTATTTGTTATTAGCCTTAGTTTTCTATGCACCAGATACACTATGCAACTCTAATTCATTTTAAAAACTTACACAAGATAATACTGAAAATTCACAAATTTTATTACTGAAAAGTGTATCTTTAATGGTGTCACTTTTTATTAATAATTTTCGTAAATTTTCGTTAATAAATAGTGCAACTTTTTAAAAATACACTTAAGTTACTCAATACACCTTGTACACCAGAGACTTATTCTTGTTATTAAATTTTCATAATTTTTTAAATTTACTTATATCAACATATCTATCGAGATTTTCACATTTAAAATCTCAATATTTTCAATCTTGGGTGAACCATACTCGAGTAATATGAAGTTGATTGAACAATATCACATTAGAGTTGTTAAACCAAACTAAACCATTTGGTTAGAAAAATGATGTACAACAATAGTAGAGCTCTTATACGAGTCGAGTGAGCCCGAATAGTGCAGGCTCGGCTAGTTAAGAAAAACGAGCTTAAAATGGAGCTCGGCTCGGCTCGAAATGGAGCTCAACTCGACTCGGCTCAAAATCGAGCTCAGCTCGGCTCGTTTATGTTAAATTAAACTTGAGCTCGAAATTTACGTGCAAAGCTCGATTGAACTCGAATATCCTAAAAATATATATTTAACTGATACTATATCAACAACTTTATAATTCAATATATTTACATTCGCATGATCTAATAAAGATAATTCTATCACCAATTCATCAGTATGAGTGATTTGAGAATATGAGTTGTATTATTAGGTAAAAATTATTATTTTATATCCTAAATTATATAATATTTATAAAATAACTACTATTTTTCGAGCCTACCGAGTCGAGCCGAGCCGAGCTCGTTAAGCAAACAAGTATTTTTTAAGCTCGGCTCGGCTCGTTTAACACATCGAGTCGAGTCGAGTCGAGCCTTAACGAGCCGAGCTCACGAGCAGCTCGTTTATTTTAACAGTTCTAAGCAAGAGTAATACAATCATATTTTTCAGTACAAAAAGCGCAAAGTCAAACAAGTGCTCAGCCTTCCCTCTTGAGGTATCTGAAATAAGGAAATATGATATCTGCATGACATCCGTAATACCGTGAAAATATTGCAACCATTCGACCTGTGTTTTCTGCGCGAATCTTTTGACCCATGGATACCTGAATAGATGCTACTTTGATCAACTCATTTCCAATGGCTATATGGTTTCCACCGTAGAGCGTTTCCAATATCTGTTGGCACAATATTTATTGAAACTATAACAATTAGAGCATATTCAGGAACTGTCTTCAGTTTAAACTACTCAAAAAAAAAAAAAACCACAATTCTTCTAACATTACACTGTCTTGCAATGGCACAATAATTAGTGAAGTAGGATACATACAAATCCTCAGGTATTTGATTTATATAATTACCTAATCAATCTTGTTAATTTTATTGTAACCCGAACAAAAGATCTAACAGAGTTTGTGCTTTCCTAATAATCAGAGCTCTAAAGTACAGATATAATCTTATTACCTGAAGAAACATGCACACTTCAAATAATTAAAGCATAAGGTCTACAATTCAGACATCTAACTGTAAAATAGACAGGTTTTCGAGCTGCAAAATTATGTTTAACTGGTAACATACCTTTATGGAAGCCAGACAATGGTCCATTGCAGATTGTAGTTCTCCGATTAGACAAAATGCTTGTGCAATGTTATCTTCCACCTGAAAACATCAATTGAGGATAAGTCCCGTGTAATCCTAATCAAAGTACTTCAGATGGATCAAGTATGTAATCATATAAATATCCCAAAAATATGGAGATAATCAACTACCTCAGCAATTCTCTTGTTGAATGGATGCAATACTGCCCTTAATATATCGACAGATCTCAAACCATCCGTTATGATATTATTAGTTGGCATTGCACCAGAAGATATAGCTTCCTGCATCCTGACCAGTAAAGTGGATAATCTAATGTGAATGACAAATACCCCAAACTTGAGAAATTTCCATAAAAAATTGAACCAGCATTAACACCTTTGGATATGAATCTCAGCTTTAGCTACTGTATTTTGTGAAGCTTGCAAGTCGCATGAAGTGCCACAATTCAAGCAGCATCCTGGCTCAAAGCAGCGGGTATAATCAGTTTGCTCAAACACGCAATGAGCAACCTTGCTGATGTTATCATCGAGCATATTCTCCTTCAAGATACCATTTGAACACAATTCAAGACGAGAAATATAAATTTGTTCACTGCAGATGCCCTATGTCATCGTCATGTGAAGGCAATGTGATTCATTTTCTGAAGCTTATCAATTTAAAATAATCTGGGATGATATATTTTATTTTGACTAATTCCAGTTAGTAATAACTAATAAGTGACATATGATGACAGTACAAAAAAAGTATAAGGTGCTTGAACTTCAAATGCTGTAATTTGCTGAAAGTATATGGTGATCGATGCATTTGATTATGAAAATATGTTCAAGTTAGAAAAGACTGAAAAGAAGGCATAATACCTGCAAAGATTTTGGCCCATCAAAATGTATGACTTTTTCTTTCTCGTATTTAGCAACACAACTGTCTAGGACAACTCCAAAACAATTTGGTTTTGTACATCGATAACCACTATGGACAAGATCGGATAAATTCACTTGTGCACAACAACTGCACTGACATATAAATGAGTATTTTTCTTCCAAAAACTTGCGACGCTCACTGCAATCCCATTGCCCAACCTGTTACCAATAATTGCTCAGAATATTTATTGCTTAGAATAAACAGAAATGTATGCTCTAAGTATGCTGTAACTTCCCATTAATTGCTCAGTAACACCATTTTCTCATAAATCGCCAGAATTTTCGTACATTTAAACACAAAGAGGGGTTTTTATATCCTACCTCATTAGAGCAGCCATTCTGAAACCCAGATGAGTTTTGTAAAAGATGGTTACTATTTAATAAATAGAGATTGTTACCATAAATAAATATTACTACCTGAGGGCCATAACAGAGTTCCACGTCAGATCCTGCAGTGACATTCTCTGTTGCTCGTATGAAGAGTGTACGTGAAAGGAAATATGCATGAGCATTTGGCTGGCAAGAATGGTTAAATAAACTGCCGCCAGAATACACAGCTTGAGCCACTTGAATCTATACAAATATCATTAGATAGATTCAGACCATTAAAAAATATCGTAAGCTAAACCAGATTAAAACTTGAACCACAAAATTATTGCACAAAAAGTTACACTGCTGGAATATCTTAAATTCCATGTTATTGTGGTAACAAAAAAGGTCAAGAAATGACATTAGGCCCGATGAAAAGTCTAAAAGGGCAACTCCAATATAATTCCAGCCTCAAGTTTCTCCAACATCAAAATAACTATTTGAAATGCAATAGAAATCTGGAATGTTTATATAAGTCTTAAAATACAACTATCAATAGCTCCAATGAATGAACTGAGAGTAAGATTTGAAGTGCATCTTACTTGAATCGCCCCCTCATTTCTCCTTGAGAGAGATTCAGTTTTAATACCATATTCAAACAGGAGTATGGCATGCCAATGTTCAATTGGTTGATGCACAAATCATGATTAGGCACCGATGAGCACATGGAATTATTTATGTAGCTAAGCTCTCACACTTGCTGCTACGAAAGGCACGCTTCAACAATGTGCTAATAGACCATCGCGCGAGCCTTCGATTATCTGTTCAACCACAGGCCCACAGGAGATGTTTCTTCTACTCCCTCCATCTTGGATTAAGTTGGGATGGAGGGAGTATTTGATACTGCAATTTAATGGAACCGGGGCAGCAGGTTCTGTAGCCATTCTTACTAGAAAATTAACCATATAAGACAATAATAGATCAATTTAGTAACAACTTATAAAAGAAACAAGAAAACAAAGTTGAGTTGAAACATCAGATATATTATCCATTAAATCTCTAAGTAATTGGTGGTTGCTTCTCAAGAACTAGAAGAAATCAAATGGAAAAAATAATTAATTATGCTAATATCAGTGAATAATTATACTTATTTCTCCATATAAGCAATCTCTTGTACAAATAATTACTTCCACCGGTGCTTGATTTAAACAAACTTTGATATTGGTCTAACATTTTTCCACCAATGTTAAAAGTGGACTTTGAAGCCACCGTAGTTATAGAATTGCTCAAAATATCACGAGTCGTTCAAACAACTTATGGATATCAATAGTGGTGAGTTTCCTTACAATACTAGGTTATGCCAAGATTAGCCTTTACATACATTCGTGGGTTCTTCCAAGAAAAGTTCCAGTTGTGATTTAGCTAGCTCTCCCCAGTATTAAATTCCTATAATGAAGAATCAATCTAAACATGTAAAAGTAAACAAAACAAATTAATTCGACGTTACTTTAGCCATTCGGTGACATTTCATTTTCCAAATTAACACCTGAGCCATTCCTCACATATTTTGTAATATTCATCAAAGAGAGCATATGGACAAAATCAGTCTCATACAACTTCTTATAAGAAAATATCCACCAATTGAAGTTTGTATCAAGGATCAAAGACAACAACTAAAGTCAATATCAAACTGAAAAGTGCCCAACTGCCAATTTTTCGGAGTATAACGCCCAAGTATGAGAAGTATTGGTTAATTTTCAATTTGAAATTAACTGTAGTTGTTGCTTTTGATCTTCAATACAAACTTCAATTCGAGGATTTTTCTTGTAAAATGTTGTACGAGGCTGAATATGTCCAAATTTTGCAAGTTAAAGATAAAATTCATGCTCTCTTTGATGAGTATCGCAACATGTGTGATAATAAAGTTATGAGTGACAAAAATGAAATGGATGATTTAGATGTTAATTTTGAAAGTGAAATGTTGCCGGCTATGGTTGAAGTAACATCTAATTAATTTATTTTGCTTCTTTTGTTTATTATTATAATTGTTATTTATTTTGATCGATTCTTCATTGCAGGTATTTAGTGATATTGACTTTGGATTGAGCCATCAAAAATCACAATTGGAACATTTATGAGAAGATTCACGGACAGATGTGAAGGCTAATCTTGACATATTTGAGTATTAAAAAGGAACTCAATATAGATATACATATGTTGCTAGTATGACTCCTGATATATTGAGCACTCTATTACTTTGGTGGCTTCAGAGTCCACTTTTAGCGTTAACGGGGAAGTGTTAGACCAATATTGGAATCTGCTCAAACCAAGCATGGTGGAAGCGATAATTTATACAAAAGATTGGTTACACAGAGATAGATGTATAATTTTTTTAATGATATTAGCATAATTAATTAGTAATTGTTTCTCATTATTTCCATATTATTTTGTTTCTTCTAGTTCTTGAGAAGCAACTAACAAATTAATGAATTACCTTAAGATTTAATGGACAACACATTTAATGCTTCAACTCAATGTTTTACCTTTTCATGAAAGGTAAACATTGTGTTATTGTTTCTTTTGTAAGTTGTGTCATTTATTAATGTTACTAAATTGATCTTCTATTGTTTTGTAGTTAAGGATTTGCAGAAATTGAAGGGCAATGGTCTTTGATTTGAGTGGGAAATTGGAATGATTGTCCTCTGTATTGTGTTCCTAAAGGACTACCATATTGATGGACTGTGTATTTGGTTTGTATGGGCTTATAAGTATTTTGGATGGACGTTAAATTTGGCTTGTATGAGACTCAAAAAGTATTTTGGATAGATGGTGGTCTCTGGTGGAGGGTAGTCTGATCGACCATTAGTTCAGTTTGTAATTGTATTGGAGACAATTGTACTAACTACTAAGTGTCATTTTAAATTTATTAAATTTCCAATCATGCTGCATTCGTGTCGTGTCGACATGAAAAATGTTATGCCGTTATCATGTCATGTCGATATGTCTCCTTATCGTTAAGAAGCCATTATAGAGATCCACCCTCCACTGTCATTCCTAGAATAGGGGTTTGAGAATCCAAAATACCACCACGTACCCAAACCTCCACCACCGTGGTTCACCACCCCAAGCTTCCACCACAAATCCATTACACAGAATCAGAGATCCACTACCACCATCAAATTCTTTGTTGAAGCGGCTTGAGATCCAGATCATCCTTGCAGTTCAGAAGAGGGCCACCATTTTCTGATTTTTCTTTTCCAACGCCGAAGCGGACCACCAGTTTTCTTCGTGAAGGAGTGAGGGAACTTCATGGTTTTAGGGTAGAAAACTACATTTTAAACTTTTCTTAAGGGCATTGCGTAATTTGGTGTATATTCTCTAATACATAATGTAAACACCTAACTTAAAGTTGCAGCAGCCACAAACTAAATGATTGTCTTGAATAGTACAAAAGTACCCCTGAATATATTTAGAGATCACAACTAACATAAAAATAAGGGATCAAACAGGTCTAGGATGCATTTTACTTGCAACATTTCCTTTTACGTAATCCCAACCAAAAGGCAACTTAACTGAACATTCAGTTGAAAACTACTTGCATCCAACATTGAACATATAGTATAGGCTGAAATAAGATGTATAACTACACAATGGTAAATTATTTAAACTTCCTAAACTTCAAACCAAGAGACTAAAAAGTTCCAAATTTTTTTTGGTTAAAAGCCCAATACGTGTCTCAAGAAGGACGTAGTAGCATTTAAATTATAAGGATAGTTCAGCTTGGATAACTAAACAAATTTTCACAGCAATGAATACCTGCTCCATGGAACTTGTTGCATCATAATCTAGAGGCTGCTTTACATCTGAATATTTAATTCTGACAATTGCCATAGAATTGATCCTGATTTTAGAGAGAAGAATGATAATCTGCATTATAGAACAAAATAAATTAAAACAAAGTAAGGAATAGATTGCAAATACAGAAAAAATCGACTTCAACAAAATCAATGTTGTATAAAGTTTCAAAACAGTTGAAATCAGCTTTTCATAATAATCAAGCAATGGGATATACCTCTGATGTTATCCCTGAGTTTAGAGGAAGTTCGGAAGCATAAAGTCGCTGAAGACAACACAGCAGAATCACAGAATAAACATGGAACTCCAATTTGGTTTCAGATGAAAGTTGTCCATAATTCTGACAGAGATCCTAAGAAAAACGAGCTGTCAGCTTGAAGGGAGACAGTTCACTAATGGAGAAGGCGACATACATATAAAAAGAAAAAAACTACATAAATACCAATATCCTGTGCATATTAGGGTCAAGACCACCAGACCTCTGTTCCTCTAAGCATTTCACAAGGATACGGCCAGCCAAGACCACATCAGATGGTAAAACTGCAGACCAGTGCATACCTTGACACTCATGCTTATGTTCAGCAGTATATTTAACGTTTGAACTTGGAATTCCTGGTGAAGTCACGTTTCTAATATGTATTTCAAGATTATCAGATAAGTCTTCAGGAAATCCATATTTGTTCGTATACTTTGAGAAATCCTGCCCCCCAGCTTGAATTTGGCATTTCAGAGAGCAGTATAATTGAATTGAACATGACAGACACGGCACTTTATCTGCTGGTAGTTCATTGAAGCAGAATGCACAGTGAGATTCTCGACAGTTCTTCAATATAATCTGCAGCAATATATCGAATGAGAATAAGAAATTATGGAAAGAAACCCAAGCAGGTTCTTTGCCTATCATAGTTACCATTTTTACTGTCCTATGCAGTTGTGGATTTTGGTTCAAGGCACAAAGGCAGTGAACACAATGATCCCACTATATTCAAAAGTTCACCAAGAATATGAAGTGGAAGCAAGAGGCCACCAATGTCAT
This sequence comes from Prunella vulgaris, assembly GCA_026898435.1. Taxonomy (NCBI): domain Eukaryota; kingdom Viridiplantae; phylum Streptophyta; class Magnoliopsida; order Lamiales; family Lamiaceae; genus Prunella; species Prunella vulgaris. The sequence continues at coordinate 1,409,900 of JAPKLY010000005.1, forward strand.
TCCTTGTAAAACAACAATAAGAATTTAAAAAAAAAAGGACGAATATTAGCAACTTTGCAGGCCTAGGAAGCCACAGAGTTTTATTTAATACTCAACTTCTTGTAATTCATACCGCAGCATAAGGATCCTCCTTATGAATTAAAGAAGCCAGAGGAATGTTAGTCAACGAATTCATTCCCCTTCCCTTAGTCGTGGAGATGCAATTGAGTTCCATTTGAAGTGGTTCATCTGTCATGTAACACGTGTATAAGAAACCATGAAAGCAAAAAACTCTTATTACCAAAAGACAAAAGAGATACACACAGTCAAAGAAACACAAGGGCTAAGTAGAAGACTTTAGAACAAACTTGTTATGTCCATTAAGTGATCAGCTAAAGACAGAAGTAACTAACATCTACGATGAGCAGAGCAGATATGATAGTTATTCCACCATATATACGAGTGACAATACACCTCTGTAGAGGATTCCTTGCATGGAATAAGGATACCAGGTAATATTGGAGCCTTCTCTCCAAAAACAGTTTGTACAACAATTTTCTTGAGATTGTACACAGGTTAGGATCAACGCATTAAAGGGGTGTTTGGCTAAGCTTATAAGTTCTTTAAAACATCTTATAAGCTCTCTTAGAGTGTTTGATGAAATAAGATGTCTAATAGCTTATAAAATCTTAAAATAAGTTCTTTACATCTTATTTTTCTCACCACCTCCTTCCCCACCCACCCGACTCACCCCGGACCTGGCCACCACTCCACAACCTCTACCTATAAAAAAATATTTATTTTCTATTAAAATTAATTTTTTTTTTTAAATTATGATGAATTATAAAAAACTTATAAGTTTTACTAGCCAAACACTTTAACAACTTATAAGTTACTTACAAATAACATCTTATACTCTTAAGACAACTTATAAGATGTTAGAGCTTATAAGATGTAAAATAACTTAAGTTTAGCCAAACACCCTCTAACTCCCACTGAGTTCTATGTGGTTTCTGGGAAAAAGATAAATAAGGGAAGATAAACTGCTGCATGCCCATCACAGAACCAAATCAGTATCTGACATAAATAAAAAGTGTGAACTGCAAGTACGGTCGGATGCATTTTGTTGAATCCACCTGTATGATTGGCCAATAAAAAGAATTAACATGAAACTAATATTTCATGCTTAACATTTGAGTAGAAGATAATTTTTTGGTTTATTGACATAATAACCACCTGACCACTCTCTTTTCATGATAACCAGTCACCATTTTGACATGATTATATGGCCTTTATACATAGGTTGATTGGTCGCAGAATATATAGTCCACAAAAATGTAACAGTGGATGACAACCAAAACACTCAAAAAAAAAGCTACTTCTCATACGCATATGCATATGAAGAGACAATGAGGTGCAGGCGGTACCAAGAAAACTTGTGCTTCTTCCATTCGATTTCTCTATAGCACCACTTCTCGGTCTGGATTGGTCCAATAATAAACTTATTTCATTTTTTATCTGTATTTTCCCACTTGAGGATGTTTCAATCTTCATTGAAACACTCAAATCATTGATAGCATCTTCGTAGTTTCCCAATGAAGCATTTGCCTTGGCTCTTCTAAACCACGCCTACAGTAAGGTGTAAGTTCAGAAAATTAGTTAAGATGAAAAATGGAAGAAAATGATGGAGCACATTCCCTTCTTCTTAGGTTAGTTTGGAATCACTTTTTGATGTTGTGCAAGGATAAGAACTTCTCATAAATCATAAATGTATGCTACTCCAATTGATTGTCATTACTTTCTAAATGTTGGATTTTGCAATCAAAATAACAAGAAGATGATGGTCAGAAAATCCTCAAGCAAGATTTATGAAGGCAAGCAAAAGGGTTCTCTGCACAATCATTCGTATCCAATAATTACCTATATAGATAAATGAATAAAACTAGCACATCAATCAAGAACCCAAAGAATACTAAATTTCTGCATAATGGTTAAAAATCGACCTAAGAACTTACTTTTGCATAGGCAGGATATAGTAAGAGAGACCGGCTGCAGTCTCGCAAACTCTCAAGAAACAATCCCAATTTCTGAAGATATAGAAAGAGTATGTAAGTAAATAATCAATTACAAAAATACATACATATATATATGTAATGTATACAATGTTAACCAAACAGATTTGTCACTTTTATAACCCATTACTTGAAAAGGATGAGAAAACATTTCTACACATTAAATATGAAATTATTGTGTTCATTACCAGAATGTACATGAATTATTACTCACATACAATGAGGAAGCACGATTAAGGTACATTGTTGCAACTAGATTTTTCTCCTTATCTTCAGCATCCATTGGTGCACTGCGCAATGCCTGTTTTATCCATGTAAACATGAAAACCATGGTCCACCCCAGTTATTTAAGGAACAAGGAAAGCAGAAATTGACAACAAATCTATGGTTGCATCATTAAGTGTAAATTAAGAGCACAGCAATAGTTTGTGGTCTTATCTTATAGCGACTATGACCATACATGTGAGGGGTCTGATCTACTATAATCTTATTATCTTACATGAAGTTAGACGCAACCATATTAATTGATGATGAAGTTAAAAGTGATATATTTCCGGGTTTTTGTCATTTTCCTTTAATGCAAAACCATTGTTTCAACTAATACCAAGTTCTTCAGTTTCACCCTTGGAAATAGTCGAGATACAGGAAAGAAAGAGTTATGACTAATAATCATAAAATAAATATTATACATAAACAGCGGCATCAAGGAGAACTACAGTTCTTAAAACATTAAACAATATCGCAGTGAGATAGGAAAATCAATTGAATCACAAAGCCAAAGGCATGGCTTCACCTTCTTTTCCAGTAAATGAAAAAAATTAGTGAGAAATGCATGTCAATATATAAACCTGAGAGTAGAAACTCAGAGCATTTGAATAGTCTCCTTTGGAAAAGCATTCGTTGCCTTTAACCTTGGCTTCCATCGCAACTTCCTTATTCTTTCCACACAGCGCCATTTCAGGGTCTGTCAAATCCCCAACCATCTACGAATACTCAACCAGGAATCAGAAATTGAAAAATTCGAAACAAGAGTTCAGTCTCAAATAAGCATATCGAAGGCGTACCTGGTGAAAGAGGGGCAGTGTTTGGAAGAAATTGAGCAAGGCAGAGCATGTAGAATTGAGGTCGCTGGTGGCGCTTTCTGAGATTTCCTGTTTCAGCAGTTGAGGGATCACCGATTTCAGCTTCTCCATGGTCGGAGAAGAAATCAATTCTTCAAATGCCGTTCCGTTGCTAGTGAAATTTCCAAAGTGTTTAAATAAGGCAACCTGGAAAATTACACTCTCTCCCAAATTAATTTTTCATACTTTCCTTGTAATCCCTTCATCCCAAGGATTACACTTTGGAAATTGTTCTAGTGAAAATACACATTTTTGTTTTTGTTTACTTTAATTTTCGTTATTTTAAGTTTTGAATTTTTATTTTCGTTCTTTTAACTTATCAAAAATTATGGTTTTCGTCCTCATAAGTTTGAATTTTTGTTTTCGTTTTTTAACTTACAAAAAATTATAATTTTCGTCCTCCAACCGTCAATAACCAGTCATCCATGTTGCACGGATTCTTCATATTTTGTAGGTATGCAGTATCGGATACGCGGGGATACGGGTGCGGGTGCGATTCGCGTCGAATTCGCACCCGATACGCCACGTGGCGTATCCAAATATTTTTTTAATTTTTTTTGGACGGATACGCATATCCTCGTCTAAGGATACGCATATCGGGCATTGTTGCAAATTTTTTAAAAATTAGAGGTGTTTTTGTTAGATTTTAAAACTTATTATTAAATAATAATATACAATATAATATTAGTATATAAGTATATAATATACTCCCTCTGTCCCATAATTATTTTCATACTTTTCTTTTTCGTCCGTCTCACGATCGTTTTCACACCTTATAAATGGAAACTATTACTTTAACTTTATTCTCACAATATTCACATATTTACACAAAATGTCATTACTTTTACATTCAATACAACTAATCTAATTATTTTAATAATATAACTTTACACATCAAACACTTGGGACAGAAGGAGTAATATATAAGTATTCCGTCAAAAAAATATATAATATATAAGTATTTCGACAATGTAGTATTTCGTTTAGATTGAACTTTTTATTATGACTTATGCAAGTTGATAGTATTTAATTTTAATTTTTGTTTTGTGACATGTTTGATGAATTTTTTTTTATATTTTTAATTAATTACATATTATTATATATAATTAAATTAAATATAAAATAGACGTATGCTTGCCGAATCGTATCCTACAATTTTGAAAAATGACGTATCCTCGCACCCGCACTCGTGCAACATAGTCAGTCATACAATCGATAATACACATGTGGATTCATTTTTTCTTTCTTTTTTTAAACAAAATACTAACGTGGGGGTATTTGGATTTAATTAGGTCTTGACAAAATAAACTTTTAACCGTAAATTCTCTCTCAAATATTGTCCAATATTTACATCCATAGAATCTTATGTCCGGATTCATTTTTTAATATGATGTACAAACCGTGCAACGAAACCACAATGACACTTAATATTGCGCTCGAAACTCGTTGATTCATACGAATTTCTTGGAGATATCCCTCTTCCTTTTCGTACATTGAGTATGCGCTAAAAAAATTTAGGCTTTTGAATGTTTTGATTTAGGGATCTTTGTTCCTTTTTTCCCTAATTCTTTGATGCCCTCATGCCTATATTTGATCGACTAGGATTTTGATTTTGGAGATAATTTACAGTTAATCCTGTATTTCATCCATCAAGAAATAATTCCCTCTAAATACCACCACGTGATGCTTATTTTAGATTAAATTACTATTATGATGTATATAATGAGCTAATGAAACTTGAATTAATATTTTATTATTTAATTATATTAAATCATTCAACATAGTTAAGCTTTGGTTAGAAAGAATTGAATTTTATACATTTAATTTACAAAATTTTAAAATATATAACCTTTTTTAAGTGTTATATATAATAAAATACAAATAAGCAGACATATTCTTAACGAATCACTCCAATTTTTTTAAAAAAAATCATATTTTCATATCCGTAACACATCGTCACACACTCTCGCTTCCACAAATGTGAAACATAACCCCTAACTTGTAGTACTAGTTTTCCGTGTTTTCCTGCTTAGGGGAGATTTGTTATCTCATCTAGTGGTGGTGTTATATCTTGCTCACAACCTCTAACAAGAGAATAATAATTTAAATAACATTAAAATTAATTGAGTTACAAAGGATAAACATGTTAATCAAGAAAGTGGGGTGAATCAGCATATCTAATGAATATGCGAAATTTTTTCTTTAAAGATAAAGATTTCATTCATTCATTCCTTAATAACTATGGATGGTCTCCAATAAAGCAACACATTATGCATAAACTTAATATAACTATTTAAGAAATATGAAAATAAAAGTATAATCAAACATCAAATAAGAAGATTTAAAGATGTTTAACTAACTTTTATATTCAATATTTTCACATATTCTTATCATTTTGCATCGATAAAATCTGAAGTTGTTGCTTAACGTTATTAAGCTCTCTAGTTACTTTCTCAATCTCAACTTCAAGCAATCTCTCCACTGCAAAACATCCATCCACAGGATTGTGCAACCTTATTTTGGCTTCAAGAACAAGAGACTCGACAGTTTTTTCCCTTTCAGTTTCATCAACAGATGTAATAATTCTAGTCATATTTTGAATCCCAAATTTTCTACGGACTATCTGAAATTCCTCGGTCTTTTCAACTGGAAAGTAGGGAGCAAGAATACAATTTGTGTCACATCTCTTACGTAGATGCTTGCATACAGCACAAGTTTCACGACCTTCATCCATTTTTACAAAAAACTATCTTGTGCTTCTTTGAAATATAAATTTGCGAGCATCTCTTTTAGAACATTAGAATATATATAGATACATTTTCTCTGTTGATAAATTTTTTATTAGATATAAAGAATAAATGAATATAGAAATGAGGTTACCACATATAATATTTTATAAAAAAAAAATAGAAAACAGAAATGAATTTCTGATTATTACTAGGATTTTTACAATGAGTTTCAGTAAATTGATTTAATAAGAGTATCTTGGGTTTCATTCTTTTGATTTCATTTGCAAAAACACAAAAAAAAGTATAATTTCTAAAGGATTTGCTTTGCTAATACTAGAGGAATAACTTAAATAAAAAAGACTATAAAATTATTATAATTGATTTGAATAATTACGAGGGCTATTTCATGGATTAAAATTAATAGGTATATGATCATATTGATGTTAGTGGATCTAATATTTATGAGGAATATTGAATAGTGTGACTGTCAAAGATCCTAACAACTAATAAATATTGATGATTGAAGCTTAAATGCATATGAATGTATTGAATATGCTCAAGACACTAATAATAATTAATAAAAACACATAAATTGTCAAGTCTAATTGTTGTAGACTTAGATTTGAAATTTTTTCGATCCTTTATTACGTGTCAAATGGATAATATTTATAGTTACAAAAATATCATGGTATTGTCCTAGTATCTTGCCTGCATTTTTGTATTAAATGCACGGATTTTGACAGGTACACGACCTGAATCAAATCCTTAGTACAAATAGAATTCAATCCAATTAAAAATGGATAGCTACTCATTAATACAATTCAAAAGTTAATGCAAAATCAAAATAAAATCCTATAAACAAGAAATAAGAACTACGAACTAGATCGAGATATGGGAAGAAAAAAATAACAGTAGCAAAATATCTAAAAATTGTTTTAAAAATAAAAATAATTTTCATAGGAAATAGGAGAAAGACATAATCTCTGCAGAATCGATTACTGAGAAAAAAAATCCTAGAATTCAGTGAGCAACTGTTTTTTCTCTAATTGAAAAATTGAAACCAAACTTTTAAAATAATAAAATAAAATTATAAATGCATCTCCTTTGCTAAACTTCGTTTGATAAAGAATTTTAAATGCAATGTCAACCAGGTGAGTTAGCTCACCTGAATGTTGGGCTCCCCACTTGAGTGAGTGATCTGGGTTCGATTCTCTTTGTGAACGAATAGGAGGGAGATAGAAGATATATTAAATTACGATTTGTAAAGAGATGTAAGAGAAGAAGAGATGTAAGAGAAGAGAAAAAGTAGAATGAAAAGGGTAAAGATGAGATATTTCACCAATTACCTAATTTTGATGAGTAATTACAAATTAATTTTGTGTAAAAAAAGTTTATGTACAGGAAAAAATTATATTTCTATGTAAATATTGTTAATCAATTTATAAATATAGTCATTTTTTTAAACCAACATCCAAATGTACAAATTTTTTTTTTTTGACCAGCAAGATTGTTAGACAATGTGAGTTTTTAAATATAGTGCATAATAGAGAATGACTCGTTATATTAATTGTTGCAATTTTACCTGGATGTGCAAATATTTAAGGAGGAAGATATCCATATCTATATATGGAAAAGATAAATTTAGAAAATTTGTTGGGAAGACAAAAAAAATATTTTAATACATTTTTTGTATTAAACATTATTACTTATTTTTTTTTAATGAGAATCATATAGTCATATGTTTGCACATAATATTTGTTGGTAATGTTTACTATGAAAATTGTTTAAAAAAATTTAAGTATCGAGTATTAAATTAAGAGTATAAAAAATTGGGTCATAGATATCATACTATTTTTAAGAAGTATCAGCAACAATTATTTTTCGACTTTTTAAATTATTTAATTTAATACAAAAAACAATATTATAATATTTAATTTAAAAGTATCAAGTCATATTAAAATATTTATATAAACTCTTTTATGAAATTTGTACATAGTATGAAATATATATGATTACACTCATTTAGTGATAACACATTATTCATTTAATGATACCATTGCACTTATAAACTAATATCATAGTATAAAAATAATATGAGTTTTAGTTTTAAAAGCAATCTGAATGAATGTTACGATATAAAATTTATATTATGAACAAGTTTTAGAGGAGAATGACTCAAACATTTTAAGTATAAAAATTGGTCATTTACATATAGATTAAAAAAAATCACTATATTTACAAATAGGTGTTGTGCATAAAAGAATGTACTTCTGTGCAGAAAAAAAATGTGCTTCTGTGCAAATATTGTGAACTTATTTATAAATATAGTGACTTTTTGAACCTATATGTAAACCACCCTTTATTTTAACACCCCTACTAAATTAGTATTATCTATACTATCCTAACAATCAAAGTAAACACAGCCGTAGCTTTTATTTCCCAACAATATATAAGATAAAATATTCGACAATTTTGCATTTATACAACAAATATGAGTAGGTTTATATGAAAACTTTGATTTTTACAAGGTGATTTACATATAGGTTCAAAAAAGTCACTATATTTATAAAAAGATTTACAATATTTGCATAGAAGCACATTTTTTTTCTTCACAGAAGCACTTTTTTTTTTTGCACAACACCTATTTGTAAATATAATGATTTTTTTGAACCTATATGTAAACCACCCTTTATTTGGGTGATTTACATATAGGTTTAAAAAAGTTACTATATTTACAAATAGGTTCACAATATTTGCACAGAAACACATTTTTTTCTGCACAGAAGCATATTTTTTTTCTGCACAACACCTATTTGTAAATATAGTGACTTTTTGGAACCTATATATAAATCACCCAAATAAAGGGTGATTTACATATAGGTTCAAAAAATTCACTATATGTACAAATAGGTTCATAATATTTGCACAGAAGCACATTTTTTTTTCTGCACATCACCTATTTGTAAATATAGTGACTTTTTTGAACCTATATGTAAATCACCCATATTTAATATGAGTATATGATAAAATGAGAAAATGGACTAATAAAGTGAAAATAATATTAACTAGATAATACCAATGATATAAACATTTTTAGAGTTGAGAACCAATTTGAATCCGGAAAAAGTATAAAATGGTTCAACAAATTGACACAAATTATATATTGGTTCCGTGCAAAAAAAAAAAAAAAAATTCCATTCAAAAAAAAAAAAAAAAAAACATGCTTCCGTGCAAATATTATGAACCAATTTGTAAATATAGTGATTTTTTTGAACCAATATGTAAATCACTCTTTGAATCCCACATTTATAAAGATTAAATATGTTGAATAATTTAAACTAATTTAATTGTATGTTAATATTAATAATGCAAATAAAAAAATAAAGAAATTCAAGTCAAATGAGAAGACTTACTTGAAGTAATGCTTCTATATGAATCTTTCAAATATAATTTGAATTTCTCTAAGTACAATTCCTCGAGTGTAGTAAGATCCTGAAGAACTCTTAGAGACACTTAGAATATGAGAGAAAATTGTTTACAACCTGATGATAGAAATGAACTTGAACTAATCTATTTATAGTACTAGAAAATCTTGAACTACTCTATTTATAGTACTAGAAAATCTTGAATTTCAATTGCATTTACATTAAATTTGAATTTTATTTGTCTTCAATGATGATGAACTTGAATTCTTATTTCTAATGGTGACTTTGAATTCTTCTTTTGCATGATGATGCCTTTTGAAATCTTTTTCTTCAATGATGACAACTTTTGAATTCCTTTTTCATTTTGTCTTGTCTTGTGCTTTTGTTGCACGTGAATTGAGCTTTGAAATCCATAATATACCATATCATGAATTGTTGTCATTATTAGAGATATACAAAGTCATATTATTGAAAATTTCATAAGTAGTATATAATAATTGAATAGTATTATTTTTTTAGTAGTACTAATATACAGTATTTATACTAAATATTATAATACATTCCCCATTTTTTTTTTTTTTTTTCGCGAGTTTAAATATTTTAATATGTGTTTTGACTTCTAGTTTTGAGGATATTATATATACACATATATTATATATATATATATATATATATATATATATATATATATATATATA
>JAPKLY010000005.1:1419933-1475909 GCA_026898435.1 Prunella vulgaris
TATATATATATATATATATATATATATATATATATATATATATATACTCTACTCTCACATGGCTCTGATACCATAAATAGCAAGGATCGGGAATCTAGATCATATCAGTAGTATAGCTGTTGGACTTTTGCTCAACACTGATTGGGAATTACTGAGGACATCTACAGTCTATGAGATTAAAGATTAAGCCGTATTGTATAAATAGTGTCTCACGGACCTTTTCCAAAACAAACTGACCTAAGTAATCATGCATTTATGAATTAACCTGAAAAAAGGTTTTATGCCCAAAACGCCTGCGCCTTCACTCGGCATAACGGCAAAAGGCTACCCCACACGGTTAACTCATAAATCAAAGAACTTAGATAAGCAAGTTTAAACCTTAAAGACACATCAAGATACGTGTTGGACAGAATCTTAACTCATAGATATCACTAGACAACTCAAACCAATCGGTCGAAACCATACGCTACATATTGATATGATCAGATTGGATCAAACAACTTATGATCTCGAAAACACATGTTAGTAGAGAAATATTAAGTCAGGCCATGATTCAATACAAGAAAATTAGCCGACCATTAAGGCGGCGATAAACAAGATATTTAAAAATTTAAACAAAATTTAAATAAGCAATATACCTTTACTGCGCCAAAGCTGATCTATTAAAATTTTAAGAAGACAAGATTTACAAGAGTGGATTCTAGAGAGAGAAAGAAGGGGCGAGTCTAACTCAAGCGTACCTTCTTCAAGAAAATACACACATATATATAGGGAAGGTCCGGACATGAAACCCCGGATTTCAACCCAAAAGTAAAATATGAATAGTAAAAGTTTGAATAGTAATTTACTATTCAAGTACAGTTCTTGGTCTGTTGACGTAGGCAATGACGAATTTTATTCTGTCGTTTCTTTGGAATGCATTCTGCCCAAAATGCACCTAGGAAATTCATCGTTCTAGATCGCCATTAGAGAAGCTTGTTTTTTGAGAAGAAGTAATGATCTCTCAAATCTTTTTGTTGGCCGGTTTAGGCTTTTGAGAATTGGAATACTCAATTCGAGGTGCCTTATTCTTTTTCTGATGGCCTTGAGATAATTTTTATCTGATATCCATTTACCATATCTATCGAATTCGACATGGAATGGAACCTGCCACATTTGACCATGTGGTCCGAAACGGTTGATCCTGAGGCGTATAAGCCAATCATCTGTGATGTCAAAATTTCTTTCAATAGGAATATTTGTGACAAATTCCATTACTGTTTGTCTTTAAACCTCTCTATTAGAGAGTCCTTCAAAATATCCAAGCTATCCTGGATAGAGAAATCACATCTGTCATTTGGTTCTTGAGCATCCTGTAAATCAGAACTAGATGTCATAGTAGAGTCTGATTTTGAATCAGAAATGTCATCATCATGGAACATGCTCCTTTTAATCTGATCAATATAAAGATCAACAATCTTTTCCTTAGAAAGGATACCAGAATGTATTTTAGTATATTTTGAGAATGATGGCAACGTGATAGTAGCCTTATTATCAGAAATTGTTCTGAGATCATTGATCTTGGATTTGATCCGATCAATATTTTCTTGGATAGGGAGCTCCTTGGAGTCTGGGGAAATAACCATTAGGTTATTCCAGAATCTTGTCATATGAACTCTCCAGAGACAAGGAGTATTATCCTCGGTGAACCCAAATTCTGGTGTCTATTTCCAGACCCATGGAATACCTGAGTCAATGAAAAATCTACAAGCAGTTTTATTGCTTGTATTATGAGTGACAAAGTCAGAAGAAATAATATGATATTCTTCAAGAAGAAGTTTGACATCTTCTGGCAAAATACTTGCCGAGGCTCCAAAGGTTTCCCACCATGAGGTGAGCCAATTTGGAATGTGGCCTTTGTTGATATTATCACAAATTTTAATAAGCCATGTATGAGAATGTTTGACATTCTGATGAAGAAAAGTTTTATAAAAACTTTGTAAGTAGTCCCAGTAATTGTACTGGATGGTTGTCTTTGAGACTTCATTAACCATTCTTTTTTCCGAAAATGACGAAATTCCCCATTCTTGGATGGAGATGATCCTTTTAAGGATGAACTTAGAGTAATTAATTGTCTTACTCTTTAGTGGAAAGTGTTGAATATCTACACTTCCTGAACTGGTAAGAATGGCCTCATAGAAGCCCCTGGATTTATAAGAACCAGTATCCCAGCTGTTATTTGGAAAATATTTTTCCATGAGAATCCATGGGGATTCTTTAAACTTAGTATCATCCTCTTCAAGGATCAAAATTAATTCTCTCTTGGGAGAATTATAGTAAGTGTACTCTTTCTGAGCAGCAGATGCATAGGAATCTTGCTCATCATCCTTTGAGGAATTATCATCAATGGGTATATTTTTTCCCCTTTGTCTGAGGAATTCTTGGAATTCCTTCTGAGTGTCATTTCTTAATGAAGAGGAACCAATACCAGAAATATTCTGGTTAATTAGGGATTTCTTCCCATGGTAAAGTGGAGAATATCCTCTTCCCCCTCTTCCTCTATAAGAGGAATGTGGGTCTCGGCCAGAATGGCTCATTTCTGTCATTAAGAAATAAATTCACGAGTTAGGAAATCCGGAAGATGATTATCTTTCCCTTCTTTGAATACAATAACAAAATCGAAATAAGCAAGATGAGATTGCCATCGGGCAAACATCTGTTTAGAAACATTATGTTCAAAATCTTTAGTAAGCATGAAAGTGGCGGCTCTACAATCAGTTTTAATAGTAAACTTTTGATTGTACAGATCACCTTGAAATTTAAGAGTACATTTAACGATAGCAAGGATTTCTTTGGCTATGGTAGAATAGTTCTTTTGAGCACTATTCCATTTACCAGAATAAAATCTGACAATATATTCAGTTTTATTCTCAGGATTAACCTGTTTGAGAATACCACCATACCCCAAATCCGAAGCATCAGTTTCAACAATTTTTTCCCATAAAGGATTAGCAAGCATAAGACAAGGAATATTTTTAACCTTTTCTTTAATCCTGATAACTGCTTTGGTGTGTTTATCACCCCAAGGTAAAGGATTCTTTTTTAGCCTATCGTATAAGATGGCTGAATCTTCAGAAAGATTTTTAATATAAGAAGACACATAATTAAGGCTTCCTAAAAATCTTTGTAATTGAGTTTTGTCAGTAATAATGTCAGGAAATTTATTACCGAACTCAATATTCCTACTAATGGGAATAATGTTTCCTTTTTCAATAAAATGTCCCAAAAATTTTATTTTTGTTTGGAAAAGAACCATTTTTTGTTTTGAAACAACTAGACCATTTTCTATGACTATTTTTTTGAAAATATCAAGATGCTTAAAATGCATTTCAACGTCTTTTGAGAACACAAGAATATCATCAATATAAACAATGATAAAATTACTAAAAGGAGAAAAAATGTCATTCATAATTTGTTGAAATTCTGAAGGAGCATTTTTTAGGCCAAAAGGCATAACAGTCCATTCGTAATGTCCGAATGGAACATTAAAGGCAGTTTTATACCTATCAGAAGGGTCAATTTGTATTTGCCAAAACCCTGATTTTAAATCAAATTTTGAAAAAATAAGGGCATTGATAAGTCTATCAAGCAGATCCTTTTTATTAGGAATAGGGTGTCTAATCCATTTCAGGACTTTATTAAGCGGATTATAATTTATGACTAACCTGGGAACTCCGCGTTCTATCTCGGAATGTTTGTTGACATAAAAAGCTGTACAAGACCATGGGGACTTAGAGGGAGTAATAAGCTTTTTTTGTAATAAGGAAGATATTTTCTTTTTGCATAACTCTAAATATTCAGAGTTCATTTGACAAGGTCTTGACTTAGTCGGGATTTTTGCATTAGTAAAACCATCTTCATAGGGAAGTGAAACGATATGTTTCTTTCTGTCCCAAAAGGCATTAGGAAAATCATTACAGATATCAATAGAAAATTTATTAAAAAGAAATTTTATCTTTTCTTGAAGTTTGGGGTTTTTTAACCTTTCTTCAATAGTTAAAGAATTTAGTTCTTCTTTGAGAAAATTAACTTGACTATTTTTAGAATCAATTTGATCTTGGATCAAATTAAGAACTTTATAAATTGGTTTAGTAATGAACTCAAAAGTAACAGGTTTTCCATTATAAGTACCTGTAATTCCTCTTTCATTAATGAAAGTAAGAGGATAAATTTTATAAAGGAAAGGAAGGCCAATTATCATTTGGCTAGTAATGTCATCTGCAATGAGAAAATCATTAGGAATACAACAACCATTAACACAGACATAAGCATTTTTAAGCTTATAGTTGATTTTTAGAGGGCCTCCTCCTGCATGAGAAAGAGATTGTGTAGTTTTTTCAAAAAACTTAGTGGGAATTTTTCCCATCTGTATGACACTTATGTCAGCTCCGCTATCAATCATGGCAATGAAATTTTTTCTATAAGAGTTATTAATAAGAAGAGAAATCTTAGTATACCATTTTTGAGATATAATCATATTAATGGTAGCCAAATGATCTTCTTCTCTGAAATCATGAGAAGCGATAAAGTTGGTATCAATGTCTTCAATCTTATCTTTTCCTTTTTCAATGAAAAAAAGTCTAGAAGAGAAATCTAAATTCTGTTTTTGAAGAATTTTAACATTGTTTTTGAGATTATTAATCTCTTGAACTAAATCGTTTATGGTGATAGGATTATTTTTAATATTCCTAAGTTTGAGAAGTTTATCAATTTCTCCCATATTATAATAATTATTATTAATTTTACTAGAAAGGCTAGTCTTATTATCACTAGAACAGGAATCATCGAATTGTTCAATAATTTTATTTCTTAAACTAGGGTCTTTAACCTGTTTAAGGAATTCAAGAATATGATTATCAGTTAAGACATTAATATTCATGTCTTGAAATTGACTCATAAGCTTATAGAATTCATCATCAGTTTTGATGCTGTCAGTATCATTGATACAATTTAGACAAGGTTTACCAAGAGCGCAATTATCACACTCAACTTTGTCAGACAGAGAAGAAATATCATCATAAGAATTTCCAGAAGAGTCTGTAAAAGATTCATTAGAATCAATCTCATTTTCAGAATTCATGACGATTTTGAAAAGAGTTTCTTTTAAGTCATCACTGATATCAAGATTCTTAATCTTGTCTTTAGCATAACATTGGTTAGCATAATGACCATTTTTGCCACATTTATGACAAACGATTTTATCAAGGTATTTTTTATTTTTATAAAATCTTTTCTTATTATGAGTTTGATCATAATACTTTTCTTTTTTCTGTTTATTATTAGAATACCACTTCCTTTTCTTAAAATTAGATTTATTAGGAAAATCCTTCTTATGAACTCTTTTTGGGCTTGGATTGTCCAAACCAAATTGATCACAAAAATGACCTAATTGTTTTCTTTCTAAAAGATTATCTTTTTTGATTTGATTTCGCAATTTGATTTCATTACAAAGATTTAATCCTTCTTGTACACAAATACTTATGATTTGACCAAAAGTGTAAGACTCATAAGAAATAGAGTCAGAGTCTTTTCGAAGAACTTTTTTAATTCTTTCAGCAAATAAGTAAGGAAGACCATCAACAAATTTATTCTTCCAAATATCCTGATTACAATCAGGAATATCATAGATACGAGACAGAAAAGTGTCTTTGTACCATCTGAAATCAGTAAGGGTTTTACACTTCATTTTTAAAAGAAGAGTTTTTGTATTTTCAGACTTATTGGTAAATCTACCAGTAAAATGTTCTAAAATAGTAAGAACAAGAGAATAAACAGCATTAGGTTTAGTCTCACCATTTTCAATTTTAACAGAAGAAAATATTTCCTGTTTGTTTAGAGGACTTAGATAATTGTCCCACCAACCCTTCAGTTGGCCCGTAAAACCTACGGTGATAGCCTGAGCGGTTTGAATATCATTATTACCACTAATACTACAGGCAGAGCTATACATAAGCATACGATGGCATTGAGTAAAAATATGCTTATCAGCACCGCCATCAATGTTCCATTCATAAATACTTTTCCCCGAATAAGAGGTAGTAAAATAGTTTTCTTGTTCCTCATGGAGAACATCCATAGGAGTTGGTCTCTTATAATAGTATTTGGACAAATTTGGCTTGTCAGCCCATTTAATTTTATTCAAACTTTCAGTTCTACTGGATTCAATAGAATCTTTTTCAAAGTCATTATCAAGAGTAGAAATATTAAGTTTTTCAAACTTATGACTTATGATTTTTTCAAA
The DNA here is from genome assembly GCA_026898435.1 of Prunella vulgaris. NCBI lineage: Eukaryota > Viridiplantae > Streptophyta > Magnoliopsida > Lamiales > Lamiaceae > Prunella > Prunella vulgaris. The sequence goes on from JAPKLY010000005.1 coordinate 1,426,214, forward strand.
ATCTGAAACAGAAGCTTCAATATTGAAATCTTTTATTTCAATAGGAGATTGTATAGAAGAAGCAGTTTTAATTATAAAATTTTTATTATCATTTTCTTTTAAAACATCAGACTTAGTCTGTATTTCAGTCTGCGAAATAATTTTATCAATCTTACTATGTAAAGAAATAATTTCTTCTCCTAAAATAGAGAGATAAAGATTACAAAAATTATTTTGTTCAATCATTTGATTAATATGTTTTACAGTAATTTGTAAAACATCTTTTTCAAGAATCGTGGTAAATGGGAGGAAATTAAAAATCCTACCTCCTTTTTCAATTTGAAAAGGAACATGGGGAGGGTGAACCGATTTTTGTGTTTCTCCCGAGACGATCTTATAATCTCGTTCGATAACAGAAATATGATTTATATAAAAGGTTTTGATAAACCAAGGAACATAATAAGTAATTTCATTATGTTGTTTACAGAATTTATAAAAACTGTTAACAAAATAATCTAATTCTTCTTTTGGAAAAGAACTAAAATAACAAGTTCGAAAATTTTCCCATTTGGGATCATAGAACTCTTTATTGATTTGAGCTCTAGGCAAAGAGCCTTTCGAGAAGTCTAAAATAGGTTTAAAATCCATAAAATTATATCTTAAAATTACAATCCAAAATTGTTTCGGGGTTAATGCCATCATTGTGGACAATATTGGTTTTATTAACAATAATTCTTTCATTATTGAAGTCATTAAGCGTATCTTCTTTATAAGAAGAAGTAGAAACCCTAGAATCTGAAGGTAAATTAACCTCATAATCAAGAGGGGAGAATAAAGAGTGGCTAGACATAGATCTAGAATGAAAAGAAGATTGTCTTCTTTGATTATTTTGAAAATCAATACTAATTGTTCCATTATTACTTTGCGTAATATGTTGAAAATTATTATCAATCAAAGGAATATTAGGAACAGATTGTTCAATTATCCAATTATCTGGGAAAGTAATTTCTTCCCATTTAATGGACCTTCTAGTACTAATATTGGATTTTCCAAAATTGGTTTCAATGAGGATAGTCTCATTTTTGTCATTTTCAAATTTTTTGCACATAGGATTTAAGGTAAACAGAGGTTTATAATAGATACGGTAACATATACACATGACCTCAGTACCAGGTATATAATTATAACCATGAGTTTTAACATTTAATGTTAAAGAATCAAGAATATTGCTGTCAGATAAAGAAAGCGATAAGTTAGGATAAGCGTCAAAATAAACGGGTCCTAAAGCCAGACTAGACTGGATTATCCCCATAAGGGATTGTTTCCAGTTAAGGTTTCTGCCATCTCTAAGAGTAGCAAGAAAGCTTTCTGGTAAACCTTTTAAAGTAAGAGGCCTAAAGGCAACTTGAACACATCCAATATGAAGAAATTTATGTGTTCTTTTAAAAGGTAAAATATCATTTTTGCTAAGCAATTTGATAACCATTTCTTCTTCATGAAGAGGAATAGAAGATTCAGTGGTTTTAACTATTTGTTTAAAACCTAACTTTTCAAAAGTTCCTAACTTATAAACCATTTTAGGTTCAATTTTTGGAATAGTCCATCTGTTTAATAGATCTAAATTCTCAGGAATATCATATTCCTGTGTTATACTGTTCTTAACAGTATCTCTAAACCTGAATAAATTCATAAGAATTTAAATTGTATTGAATCATATACCATAACAAAATATATATATATATATATATATATAAGACTCTTATTTCACTTTTATGGATCATAAATTCATAATAGACAATAAATGTGAATATTAACATGTGCGATGGTTATCTGACAAGTTTTTTTTTTTTTTTTGTGGAGACGCTCTAGTCTTTGGTGCTAAGAGACGAAAATTTTGAAGTTATTCATTTCAGGAAGGCTTGGGAATCAAGCTTATATGTGACAACTTTTTACCAGTACTGAGTGGCATAGATCAACAGCTGGGTTTACACACATATGTACCAAAGTCAAAATAGTATTGCTAAAATTCTTTTCAAAAAAGGAAGAAATTTATTGCATAACAAGCTGAAATCAAGCTTCTGCAATGGGTACAAAAGATTCAACTGAAAGCATACATTAAACAATGGGGCAAGAAAACCACTAGCTGTTGTCACTTAACAATGTGATAGCCTTTTAACCTGTAAGAGCAGCATTGAGAGCACTGTGAACCTCTACACCAATTTGTGCCTCAGCTTTCTCCACATCAGTCGATGCTGAGTTTTGCTTCTGCAGGGACTCTGCCAGCCCTTTCTGAACCAAACTGGGGTCTATACGGTCCAATGGTGTGGCTTCAATAGCAATTATATCAGCAATGGAGTTTGCATGGACAAAAGCAAAGCCACCACTTAGAAAATACTTGGTCACATCGTTGCCTTCATGAACTGATAAAACCCCAGGTTTTAACTCGGCAATTGTGGCTACATGGCCTGGCAAAACACCCATCTGGCCAGTAGTTGCTGGTACTATGACCATATCCACCTGAAATGGCACAAAAGATGACTCAGATGATATTTCAGAGGTAAAAGAGACTCCCTCCGTCCCACTATTATTTCGCATTTGTGTTTGGGACAACCCAAAATTTGCATACTCCAAAAATAGTAAATCCTCCACAAAATCCACCGTCACAATATCCCTATATTTACACAAAATGTCATTGAAATGGGCCCAAACACAAAACCAAACTAAGAGGGTGTTTGGTTAACTACTTTTGAAGGTGAGTAATGACAATCAAAGTCATAGTGTGTGTTTGGAATGACTCTACTAAGAATTTGATTCCCAAAAACTAAGGAATATGTCATAGTTCAACTATTTGAGAACTATAACTTTCATTCCATACCCTTTCTATTCCTAAACCCTTTCAATTCCTTACAATTATACCAAACGCCCCTAACTCATTTCTTCAATTTATAGTTTATACATAAAGTTGGATGAAATTGTTCCTCATTCCCCAAACCCCAAACAATTTCTTCGCTTTCTTAATTTGTGTGCAATTTTAGGGTGCAAATTGTAATGGCACGGAGGGAGTAAGAATTAACTCAATTTACAAAAGTTAAGAGAACAAAAAGCATGAAAGTCATCAGGCAACTAGAGCCAGGGCGAACTGAATTTTAAGTACCCATTTGTAATTTAAGACAAGTATTTGATCTCAACTCAATATTGCTGAGTGTCAGTTAACTAACTAATTACATCTATTGAGAGGTTAGGAAGTTGTAACACCTAGAAGGTATTACAGAGCCTGCATTGCATCTGAAATTTAAGCCACCTGAACAGGGAAAACGCTCATCAGAAACTTCCATCATTAGTTTATCAACAAAAAAGCTTCTATTCCAAAGGCAAATAATATTTAATTGAGCTAACATATAACTGATTTACTGTTAGTTTACAGTTCTTCCAAGTTCTAAAGGCACTTAGGTATACTAAAATTGTGATTTTCACCTTCCATTTTGTATAACACGGTAAACCATTCCATAAGAATCTGAATCTCACTTGTAAAACAATCAGGGAACCATGTAGCTTAAAAAACTCTGAGACTGATTGTTGTTCAATAATGCTTTTACAATAATTTATGGAAAATTAGCTAGTGGTTGATGAGAGATAAGTCATTCAGACAATTCCACTGGTCTTGATTTTTCAGTGCACAAGTCAGACAGCCTTTACATTTTACACCTTGAGCAGCTTAAGCTTAGCTCCAGAGTCACTATGATCAACGAAGAATTCCCATGTCTCTGGGTTCAGTGATAATCCAACTGGTAGTGCTGTTGCAAAATTCTACATTTCCTAGAATAACATACAAACTTCTTAGCTCTAACCCAGGTTTTATTATTATTGAATTTTTTTGGTTCGAATAAGTCAGAACTTCTAACAGGAAACCATTGTTCAAGAAGTTGCATTCAAACACAAAACTAATACTTAAAGTCAAAGACTGTTTCAGAACAAAATTAACACCTATTATTACGAAGAAACTGAAAGAAGCCTCAAAAAAGGAAGAAATGGTGGAAAGCAAGAAAAGAAAGATGTAGAAGCTCCCAAAATGATGCAGACTAAACAAGAACAGTAGAGAGCCACCAAAGAGCATCCTCCTCCTTCCTATATTTGAAGGGACTAAAGCCATATATTCAGCTCTTTGCCCAAACACTCATTTCTTAACTTAAGAAATATAACATGATAGCAATGCAATTAAAAGACTAACGTAATCAAACCAAAAAATTGTAAAGATATGTGTAACACTAAATTCCATGTCTTGAATAATAAACGAATTTCTAACAGCAATTAATGATCCAAGCATTGTAATCCAGAATAGGGCAAAAATAAATGGCATATTCCAGATTACATCATTAAAATAAGTTCGACAAAAAAGGGGGAACTTTGGATTTCAGCTGTGGAACTGATCCACAATAATCTATACCTAAAAATCAGTTCTAATTGTCGCAACAATAAACTTCAAAACAATGGTCGACAAACCAGTCTTTATCCAGAAACAACATGACGAATATTAAAATGGCACACCCTATATCTCTAGATATCATAAGTAAGTAAACACGAGTAATGTGTATAGGTACCTCTTTGCCGGATAAAACGGAATCATAAGGAAGAACTAAATTGACAGTGAGCTTGGAGGGAAGGGTGGCTGGGGTCGGTGGACGAGGAGCCATGTATGCCGATGGGGTTTTTGGTGGATCCATATTCGGCATCACTTTTTTCCAAGAGTCAATGAACTTAGAGTCTCCGGCTGTCTCCGCCGGGAGATCAGAGGAAAATTGGCGGCACCACTTCGTCGAGGCGGCAGAGGCTCGGCTGAGGAGGATCCGCGGACCATGTCGCAACATTTTGAGCAGGCTGAGTGCGTTTGTCTGCGTGCGAGGGTGTGTTTTGGGGAAAAATGGAGGAGAGAGAGAAGAGAATGAAGAGATGCTTGCAAAGTTGCAATTTCGCAAGTGTCCGCGTACAACATTATAATGGGCCGCACTCGGTTTATTTATAGGCCCAAGTTATTTGCTCTAGCCTTTTCGTAAATACAATGATTAAATTACAATTATTTTTAAAATTAAAACAATTTCAAATTTTTTTCGAATAAGAATTACTCCCCAATCCCATAAATTTGCAGATATTTTTTATAACTTGTAGACCAAAAATAAAAAGTTCTTCGTAAACTTCACCCTTACAATAACTACATATTTACACAAAATGTCATTACTTTTTTACTTTTTGGGTCCACATTATACTCAATCCAACTAACTTCTTTACTTTTTTACATAAAATTTTATTAAATTACCCCTCAAAACACTAATTTTTTTTTTACTTTATTCCACTTTTTCTTTAATATATGTGCTCCTCCCCACTTGCAAGTTGTTATGGGACGGATGGAGTAGTATTCATTCGATATTCTCTTTTTGCAAAAGGCTAGTGCAAATAATCATAATCTTATTTATTGATTTTAGTCTTGTATGTATCAGATACACTGTACAATTCGAATTTATTTTTAAAAATTATATAAAATACTATTGAAAAGTTACACATGTTATTATTGAACATTATATCTTTAGTGGTATAATTTTTCAATAATAATTTGTATAACTTTTTAGTAATAAAAAATATAACTTTATAAAAATATATTTAAGTGGTACGGTGAACTAAGTTATTCTATTTAAAAATATAACTTTATAAAAATATATTTAAGTTATTCTATTTATTGATATAATTTTGTGAAGGAATTCAAAGCTGTTAAATACTTAGAAGCCCATTAAATACTTACAATCAGTTAAAAATAACGATGACAAACAAAAATGCTCTTTCATCCCCCAAATCATATTAATTTTTTTTAAAAATTATTCATAAAATAAAAAAAATCACTTTATAATCCATTTCACATAAAACTGACTTTTAAAAAAAATAATAACAAGCTAATTTTATATAAATAAATTTTACAGTGTACATACTCCAAAATATTACTAAATGATACTAGTAATTTTATTGAACATCTACTCTGTATTCTTAATTTCTTATAAGTAGGTGTCTTGTAATTTTAAATTTATATAAAATTTATATTATTATATATACAATTATTATTACTGTTATAAATACATGATTTTACTATTATATAGTATAATATAATAACGATGAGTATATATAAAAGTATGATAATGTGTACATATTATGACAATGATATAATGATAAACTCGAATTTGAAACAAGTTTTTTGTCATTTCTTAGACGTCAATAAAGGACCAATTAAACGAAAAATATAATCAAGACAACGATAATTACTAATTAGAGAGAGAAAAGGGCGCTAGAGTGAGAGAGAGATAAGGTTGCTATCGAGTCTACATCCTGTGAGGGTTCTCTCAAAACCCTTTTCTTTTCGTTCTCTGCTCTTCCCTCCATCTCCCCGGGGTTTCGCCATTGGGATAATTCCACAACCAAGAGGCCACTGAAGGTGATTTAACGCTGTAACATACGTGAATTTCCCATTATCTATTCTTCTTCTTGCATATGTTGGTTTTATCGCCTTCCTCTGCCTCTCTCTTGTTGTCTTTCTCTATTGCTTTCAAGCTCCGTCTCATCTTTGATGTGCTGTTAAGAAATTTTCTGTCACTGTGGTTTCTCAAATTCAATTAAGGTTTTATGGTGGAAAGAGTGATGAGTTTGTATTTTGTTTCAGATAATGCTAGGTTTTAGAGGTTTTGTCCCTTTACTATTCTCTTCTGAATATCTTTTTTTAAATTATTGTTGATATTACTTTTTCAGCCATAAATTTTTAACGTGCTTTTCTTTTGGATGATAGACAGAAATGGCGGCACAATTAGTTAAAGAATGGACTACAATCCAGCAGTTTCCCGCAGCCACTCAGGAAAAATTGGTTGACTTGTTGGGAAAACTAAAGAACCAGGTCCGAACATTTTCCCCCCTGAGCTTAACTTATTCCCATTGCATTGTATAGATAAAAAGTCGAAAAAGATTATTATATGAAATTAGAACACTTGTATGTAAACCTGAAAGCTCAATTCGGGTGTCACTGCATTGGTTTAATTAGTTTAAAATTTTATTATTCCTACAGATTCATGCTATGTGGCTTTGTCAAGATGTTTTGTGTCAACTGTTTTTCTTGTAGGACGTCAACACATTAACTGTCCTTGTGATGGGGAAAGGCGGTGTTGGTAAATCGTCCACCGTTAATTCCATTATAGGAGACCGAGTGGTCACTGTTAGTGCTTTTCAGGTATATTATCATCTGGCTATCACTTTTAGATAAAAATTTCTTATCTATATTATATAGATTTATGTCACATTTTTATATTATTTTTCTGCATTTTATTTCAGCCGGAAACCCCAAGGCCAGTTATGGTTTCACGGTCACGATCAGGGTTTACATTGAATGTTATCGACACTCCTGGTCTCATTGAGGGAGGATATGTGAATGACCAAGTGCTGGATACTATAAGAAGGTGAGCAGTTAATAATTGGTTTTGTTTCTCTAATTAAAATTTATGGTTACAAATCTTTTCTGTTATTCTGACCAATGATATCATACGTGGTATAGTTTTCTGGGCAGGTTCCTCATGACGAAGACAATTGATGTTTTGCTCTATGTGGACCGTCTTGATGCATATAGGGTGGATAATTTGGACAAACAAGTTGTGAAAGCTATTACCGATAGTTTTGGCAAAGAAATTTGGCAAAAGGCAATGGTTGTCCTTACTCATGCTCAGCTTGTGCCCCCAGATGCATTGAGCTATGAGGAGTTTTTTTCCAAGAGATCAGAATCTCTTCTGAAGTGTGTTCGACTAGGAGCTCGGATTAGCAAGAAGGAAGTTAAGGTAGTATCTTGTTTTTTTTTTTTGACAATTTAATTTTCTGTTTTCTTAAAGTCATTGTTTCTGTAATGTCATTATACTAATCCACACTCTTGCATGGTCCAACATCTCTGTTCTCTTGTTCATCAGTTTAGACCTATCTATGTGTCCTGTGCTTTTTATAATATGGTTATTGGGATTGAGGCAGGGTGGGTTTGACGGACTGGGGGAAGGGACAAAGTGTATGTTTCCTTACTTGAATAATACAATTGTGTTAGTTGTTTGCAGTTTATTTTTAGTTGGTTTATCAGGGCCATTTGGCAACTTATTTTGTTACAGTTCACTGCTATAGTCTGCTAGGGATGCATTCGTTATAACTTGATCTGGGGTTGGTTTTCCTCATTCTCTTAGGGTATGTTTGATTTGGGATTTAGTGGATTTTCAAATTTGGATTTCAAAATCCTTATATATACTTATATAGCCAAGGTGTGTGTTTGTTTTGAGACTTAGGTAGGGTAGGACTTAAGAACTCTATGTTTAATGGTGTACAATGTTGTATTATTATATTATTCTTTGTTGTAATTGTAAAGATTGTGTAATAATAGGGTTTTTTTTTATTGAAAGATGTATAAGTGAGAGAATATGTGTAAAAAAAGTGAAAAATCAAAGAAGAGTAAACACTTTTTTTGTTTTTTTGTTGCAAATGTGTATAGGGTAAGATGTATTGGGGTTTTAAAAAACCAGACTATAGAATCCTAAAGTAGTTCTGGATTTAGATTTTAAAATTCCAATCCAATTTTGTAATCCCAAATCAATCATACCCTTATTGTGATTGTCGTATTAGTACGGATTGTTTTACTGTAGTCCAGAAATGTTAGATGCCTCTGATATGCTGACTGAGCTCTATATTCATAGTTCTATTGATTCAGAGGCAATAAGCAAGATCACACATGTCCTGCATTTGAGCCTTAAGTTTTAGGAAGTGAAGTATATCATATAGTGTTTTTTTCCCTGAAAATAAGACAAATTTTATAATAACCAATACTGAATTATCATAGTACGACTATTTTCAGGGTACAAACCCCTGTGTATGGCTGAGAAAAGGTTGATGATCTTGATCTAACTAAAAATGCAGGTTTTTGTTGGTTCAACGAAAAATTGTCATGATGTAAAATATGTGAACAGTGCTATCATTAAAAATGAGCACTAGGTTTCAGGCCACCTTTGGGTGCAGAAGTCATATTATGCATGTGCCCATACATACATCCAACTGCCCTATAGGAATAGGACAAGTGCCCACCTATGTATTCTTGATGCATTCTTTTATTTACATACCACAGGCATGCCCACAAGCTCCTTTTAGAACATTAGATGTCAAGAAATTCCTACAGGGATTCTTGTCTGAATTTTGGATAGCTGGGAAATTTCATCTTCAGTGCAGACAAATAGGATCATTACAACATTGAATGGTGTAGTGACATTCTCATGTGTTCAGAGTGATTTGGGGAAGCAGGGATAATTTTGTGGAATCCCTCAAGGGAGAAAAGTTTAATTGCTTATTTTGTTTGACACTCTTTTTCTCTGTGCTCTTATTCTTCTTTGTGATTAAATATCTTCTCACGGCTGACAATGAAAAATTATAATTTCTGAAGCTATACTAACAAGACATTTTCCTCATTTTGGCACATAATGCTAATATACTGTTACCAAATCTCAGGTTTTCATTTTCATTTCATTTTCATTTCATTTTCATTTCATTTTCGTACAGAGCTAGAATAGGATTTGGTCCCATTGTTGCTTGCTCATTTTCTTCCAACCAAAATAATGCATCATATAGCATTACTGAAAGCACGGTCTGACATATGCATGCTCAGTTATAATTGTCTCTTTGTTACTTTGGCTCTCTTATATTTTCAAGACATGCATAGCCACCATTTTTGGCCTTCAATGCTCTTACTCTAACCATGATGATGTTGCTGTTCCTAGAACTTTGATATTCCTGTTGCTTTGGTCGAGAACAGTGGAAGGTGTAGCAAGAATGATTTTGATGAGAAGGTAAAATTCTTTCTAGTGAAGTTTATATTATGTCACTCTCTACCATTTTTTTTTCTCCTCCTGTTGTCTGACATTGAAGTTCCTTTGACGACATTCCAGATCCTTCCAACTAGTGTGCCATGGATTCCTAATTTGGTAGGTATGATGACCGACGTCACACTAAATGGGAAAAAGGGTATTCTGATTGACAAGAAGTTAATCGAAGGGCCAAACGCAAATGACAGAGGGAAGATATTCATCCCCTTTATTCTAGCATTCCAAGTAAGCTTAATTTATATTGTTTTATACATGGAAGAATTTTATGAGCAGAATTTGATGAATTTTCTGTGTCTACTATGGCAGTATTTCTTCGTCATTAAACCAATTCAGAAGTTGATCAAGAGTGATGTTGCTAAGGAGACTAAATCTACATGGGCGTGAATACCTCTAGAGGATTTCTACGCATTTGTTTTTCCTTTTGTCGATTATGGCGTGTCTTTGTTAATTTATTTCATGTAAACCAGTAACTTGCATTGGCGCCCCGCGGCTGTAGGATTGGATTTCAACCCAGAGCCTTTTTGTTTCTTTTAACATGTTTCCTCAATATATCATACTGATTTTCTTTTAGTACTTCTGTTTATTACATTCAGAGTAACTATTGTGTGACACTGTCTCATGATTTGAAACAAGTCACTTATTAATAAAAAATTGTCATTTTTTAAAAGCGATATAATTTTAATAAAAAGTGATAATATTTTTGTTAAAAGTGTTATTTTTTTTTTTTAAAACTATTAATTCTTTCGTTTTTTTATAGATTGTTCATTACTTTTAGTTGTAATATTAAAAAAAAGCATAAAAATATTAATATAGTTATATTTTTTATTAAAATTTTATTATTTTTTTAAAATGAATTTTTTATTAGTAAGTGATGTGTTTATGTTTCATATAAATATTTTCAGAATTTGTATAAAAGAGAACTTTTTTAGGATTACGTTTTGGGGTCACATAGTCACATTTTCTGTGACAGCTTTCCAATGCTCAATTACTTAGAATTGATACAAGTAAATTTTGTTTCGATACAAAATCATCTTTTTCACCGGTACGCCTTCCAATTTTTTCTATGCACAAGCAAATAAATCAACAAAAAGAATCACAGTTAAGTGTTTTTTTTTTTGGATTTTGTACTTGAACAAATAAATTATCTGTTGGTTCCTTGAACACTTTACACAAGAAATTTGCGGTTCAATAGATTTGCTACCCTCTAAAACTCTTTCTTTTAAAGATAGGCTATTTTTTAAAAAATTAATTAGAAGACTTGAGATCTATTTTTTAAAATCAGTTGATGCACACAACTGAGTGCTCAGTGTAATAAATTGAGATGCGGAAATATTTTTAATATGGGCAGAGTTAATCGTGCTTCTATCTTTGAAGATGAATTTTTAATTCAGGCCCAATGAGTGAACAATTTAATATGGGTAGAATTACTTTCAATGTGAACTGAACCTAGGAAACTGGACAAACCTAAACTCTGATACTACGAAAGAATTTCATCTCATCTAAAAGTCAGTATTTATAAAAGGGCGTTGAATCAATTATTTATTTAATTTTTTTAAGAAAAATAGGACCAGTGAGTCCTTTGTTATTGAACAGTATACGTGAGTTTACTCAAAAATGAATTTTTTTGCACTTTTGGTGCATTATCTTATAATTGGTTTCCAAACATTCTACTATTGGTCTCATACGATTTTTTCTTGCACTTATAGTCCCAAACGCAAAAAAAATTGCAGACTTGGTCCCAAAATTCTGTAAATCTTGGGACCAAATCTGCAAAATTTGTAACATTTTTTTAAGACCAAATCTGTAAATTTTATAACATTTGAGACTATAAGTGCAAGAAAAAAAATCTTATGGAACCAATAATAAATTGTTTGCAACTAATTCTAAAATAATGCATACAAAAAGCGTATCATTGTTAAGTATTTAACAGTACTCTTAGTAAAATCACTTGATTAAAACATTAATTCAGTTATGAATGATTAATGGATTGGGGCTTTATAGTTTATATTACACGAGTCCAATTAATATAGCAATTGGAATATAATTTTGTCTCATTTATAACATCATCTTGCACAATTTTGTAAATTAATTATAAGGGCTAGATACAAAACACAAAACTGAATTATGAGATGGGAACATCATCAATTAACGGACGATTAATTCCACTTTATTTATTTTATCAAATACATAAACACCAAACTCGGAAACCCGGGTCGACCCGACACCAAACAAACATCACCAAGCTGAAAATCAAAATAATTAACTAAGCCATTTTATATACATGACGTACATATATACACCTGTTTGGGTACGGGGATCAGTAGAATACGTGGAGGCCACCACCGTCCCGGTCGCCAAACGGAACTTGCCCGTACCGGCTTGTATGGACAAAACCCGAACCTCCTCGTTAACGGGTTGCCGGCCCATAATGCAGAGGGTACTGCCATCGTATTCGGATCCTTCCGAGAAGATGATGTTCATGCTCATAGTTGCAGCCGCTTCACTGAAGTCCGAGTACCCGTTCAGGCCCTGGTAGCGACCCAGGGGGTGTGACCCGGGATCCGGCCAGCTCGTGAACGGGTTGTCGATGGCGAGGACCCGCCCGAAAGTGCTGGGTGATTTGGGCGTGATTTCGGCGGAGGCGATTTGGAAGACGGTTTGGTTGGGGGAGGCGGTGCTGAAGTCTGCATGGATGTAGATTTGGAGTTTGGTGGCTGACGTCTTTTGGTGGCGGAGGTTTTCGAACCGGCGGTCGAGGGAGGTCGTCCATTCCTCGAGGGTGGCGGCGGAGGTGGTGGCGACGAGTATTAGCAGAGCTAAAGTCATTGAGTAAAGAATGGTCGACGAATTTCCCATTTCTTTTGGTCTCTAGGAATTTGATGGTGTGTGGATGGTTCGTTGGACGAGTGGTTATTTATAGGCTAAAAATTAGCCATTATTACTCCATCCTTTATAATCCAATTTTCACCATTTTTTAGAGTTGATGTCATTATAGGAAAATGCAGATTTGTTTGAGATGGATTAATTAAATCAATAAATCTGATTATATTTATAAATTGGTTCATAATATTTACACAAAATATATTTTCTTTAATTCTGTATAAAATTAATTTATAATTAATATTAATTTTATGAATTATTTTGTAATTTCCTAAATAAATTTGGGTGGTTGACATTAGTTATTTTTATAAATTTTCTCTAGATGTATTGTGTGTGTGTGTAAATTTTTTTAAAACAAACTATTCTATGAAATTTATGTCATTTGATTCAGTGACATTTTAATTCAAAATTCTAAATTAATACTTTACTTTTATACTTTCTTTATTTGTACGTCTCAATTCTACTTTTACACACGTAATTTTTTTTTATACTCATAAAAATTAATAAAATACATTTATCTTATTTTATTATTTAATTTTACACTCACATAATTACTTTTTCTTAGTTCGCATGTCCAGAAACATCTATGAAAGTAGTCATGGAACGTAGAGTATAAAATATATATATATATCAATACACTTATCAAATACTTAAATTGCTAAATGTTTGATGCACAAAAGACTACTCCATATTAGGTTAATTAGTACAAAATCATCTCTTTATGGAACAATCAATGAACTCCAAATTAGGAACTAGGTAGACAAAAAATGAAAGCCGCGAGTAGCTCACCACGTTGCAACTCGAGTGACAATATAATACAAATATACGCGAGGAACACTTTGATTTTGACATTTCAAATTTTTATATATAATTAATTTTGCAAAGAAAAATGGTTTCAAAAATGAATTTTTTAATGGAGTGTATCCTTGTATTTGTAGACTGCAGGGAGCACTCGTGGGTGGAACCGTGGAAGTACAAGAAAACAAAACGGGTCCTCCCGAACCACGAGTACTGCTAATTTCCAATAAAAGTGTCACTGTCCCTTCATGCTCGATCGCGATCCATGCAATACATTTATCGATCCACAGTAAGTTTTAATTGCTGAACATTTTTTCTAATTCTATAAATACTCATGCCACTTAATCAATCCATCACATGCACATTAACAGAATATATATCGCAAGCAATGGCAAACACACCACAACTCCTCCGCCCTTATAGGTGGCCTCACCGTCGACTGCCGCCGCATCATCGAGTCCTCCACCGCCGCCGAAGAATGGTTCAACCCGGCAGAGAGGGAGAAGTTCACGAAGCTCCATTTCTACATCCACGACTTCGTCGCAGGGCAAAACCAAAGCGTATACAACTTGGCCGAATCCTCAATCACTTCCCGCTCGCCCTCCTACTTCGGCCGGGTCCAAGTGGCGGACCACCTCATAACCGCCGGCCGAGACATCGGGTCTGAGAAAGTGGGCCGGGTCCAGGGGATGCACGTGATGTCGGACCTGCACGAGCCGGCAATAGGCGTCAATTGGAACTTCGTCTTCAACGACGGAAGCACGATTACGGTGGTGGGACGATTGGTGGCGTTTGCGGAGGAGGGTGAGCTCTCCATCGTGGGTGGGACCGGCGAGTATCTGATGGCGCGTGGGGTCGCCTTCAAGCGATGCTTGCAGATGGACCCGGTGACGTGGAATAGCATCATGGAGTACACCATGTATGTTTATTCATCAGACCCGATTCGGATGATCCCCGGGTTTTAGGATCCGATTATCTGCCATGCATGGTTTCTTTCGTTTTCTTTGTTGTTGTATTTTATCAATAAATCATCTTGTCCTAAATGATCCTTCATTAGGGCGAGGTGTTGGTTGAAAGCTTTAATTAGTGTCGTGTACGAATTTGATGATTTGTGTTATTAATATTGGATTAATATCGAATTATATATTATACTATGAGTTATTTATCAATCTACATTCTGTACCATTTTTTTTATCAGCTTGCAATCCGTATTATACATTTTTGACCGATTACAATCTGAACTAAGTTTTTTTTTTTTTCCGGCAACATGTGCAAGACACACTTATCTACCAGGGGCATAATTGTTCATTTAATTTATTTAATTATTTTTATAATTCACAACTAAAAAAAATATTAAGGAGAATTTAAATCTAATACAGTCACCAAATCCCTAATTTCACACCTAAAATAAACTTCTGCAGTATTCACGCCAAAAGATTTCATCCCGTAGCAACCGCAGAAGTTACTTCGAAAGCCCAAGTTTAATTAGAGGATGTTAAGTCGATTTAGATTCTTGCTCTTGTGGACGGTGAGCCGGTTCTTGCTGAAAATCCATAGAAAATGAGGCATTGAATTTAAATGTAAAAAATAAATCAGGAGGATATTTCTACTCGTGAGCCATTAGAAGCGAAGGAGGTCCTACTTGTTGGGGTTGATGAAAATGAGGAATTCCAGAATTCATTATTGGTTGTTACTTGCAAGTATTTATTCAATTTTTGTACAGAAGCTTCTACGATTTATTATCTCCTCTGATTCGTCAACCCATTACAAGCACCCACAACCAACACCTGGAGAATGGTTTGAAGGTTATGCCCCCTCCCTCAAATTCAGGTTTTGCAATGTTGTGTTCCAGTGAAATTAGGGATTTGAAGATTAAAAAGACGTAAAAACTGCACAAGTTCATTTTAGGCATGAAATTAGGGATTTGGTTATTGAATTAGATTTAAGTTCTCTAATATATTTTTTTAGTTTAAATTATAAAAGTAAAAAACTTAAATGGACAATTATGTCCCTGGTGTGCCTTGCACATGTTGCCTGAAAAAAAAATAGTTTAATTAGGTTGTACTCAGTCAAAAATATATAATATGGGTTGCAATCTGATAAAAAAAATAGTATAAGATGTAAATTGATAAACAACTCATAGTACAATATGCAATTTGATATTAACCCTATTAATATTTGTATTATGTTATTATAAACTCTCAATTTAAAGTCGAAGAGAAGTAATTTCATTGTGGGTTAGTTAATTGGGTGCTGGATGTGGTATGATGCGTTATAAGTTGGATTCTTATACTCAAATCTTAAATCTTACCACATGAAACAAAAATTATACTCCCTCAATTTCAAAATATATATTATTTTAGCCTTTAATACTTTTGTCATAATATATGTCATTTTAGCTTTTTTTCCCCAAAACACCCAATCAACTCTAATTAACCATTTCCCAATACATTGCTATTAGTTAAAATAACATTCCTTAATATGTATGCTAAATGCTAAAATGACATATATTTTAAAATGAATGGAACATAATATAAATTTCTAATGTTTATTTAGAATAGTAGGGTGATTTACATATTGGTTCAAAAAAATTACTATATTTACAAATTTGTTCATAAAAATTTGTACGGAAGTGTTTTGTTTTGTTTTTTATTTTTTTGCACATAAATCAATTTGTAATTTGTACGAATTTGTTGAACCAATTTGTACTTTTTTCAAAACAGTATGATAGATGTAGTATAACTTGTTTTCATTTTAAATTTGGTCAATATGAATTATACATTTTAATATTAATCCTGTAATTTTAAAAATATTTTAAGTTTGGTTCATTTACAAACTTATAGGATCAAAATAAAAATGTGATTTTTGTCCTGTAAAATTGTAAAAGAACCAAAATCAAAATATTTTTAAACTAGCATGACCAATATCAAAAAATGTATACATGCGGATCAAATTCAAATTCATGACAAGTTGTAGGACTATAAATTTTTAATACCTACTTTGGGCGATCCTAGTCTATCGTGCACACCTTTCCTTCACACGATTGTCATTTCGCTGCTATCAAAACGACCTCCTACAATTATTGGGATAAAAAAATAAACATGTATAAATTGAAATCATAATGTATTATAATATGATAACAATTAATATATTTATTAGTATAAAGTTTATATTATGAATAAGTCTCACAAAGTCTTATTTTTTCAATAATAGTTAAGTGAGTTTATTACAATTAGACCTTTTCACTAGGTGGGCTAGCTCACCTGATCACCGGGCTTCTCACTTAAATGAGTAGTCTGAGTTCGATTTTCTTTAGGAACAAATTAAGAGAGATATAAGGTTGACTTGGAGTGTTTGACAGATTTGACAAACTAACTTATAACTATTTACAAGTTACAACTAACATTTACCAATTATTTATATCCTGGCAAAGTATTTTGCATCTTAGTTGGCATTATAACTTCTACATGGAGAGAATAAGTATTGTATAAGAGGTGATACTTTTTATAAGTTTTTGTGATAGTTTAAACTTTGAGTATTGTAAAAATATCGCGCTTATGTTTGTCTCGTTTTTGTAATACTCTATGTATTCAATTTCATGATCATTCTTATGTGAAGTTTTAAGTTTAATTTTTATACATAAATTATTTTTATTCTCACTCTATCTCATCTTTTTCTTTGAAATAGTGAAAACAAGATTTAAAAAAAAGTATGTAAATGTGAAATAAAATAAAAATATATTTTATTAATTTTTATGAGTATAAATTATTTTATATTTTAAGATGGGAAAAAAGTTGAAACATTAGTCATAAATTAATTAAAATTTATGATAATAAAATAAAACTCCATAACAAATCTAGGGCTTTTATAGCCTTAAACACCCATCCATACGTCACATTATTATCAAATTAAAAAGTCCCATCAAAAGTGCCAACGGAAATTCAGAGCGGTTCCACACAACCCAACAGTCGCGTTCTATTTTAAAAAAAAATATTTGGCGCGAAATCATTGTCATTGGAATTCACAGATGAAGCAGCAGATTAATAATGGAAGGAGAGTGCGATTGGAAACTTCTTTCGGATTGGTACTCTCCTACTCGCCTCCACGACAGTCCTGTCAAGTATGATTTTCCGGTAAACTCCTATTTAACCTTTATTTTCTTGTTTTTTTTTTTCTAAATTCTGATCAAGTATTTCCAGCATTTTCTTCTTAATTAATGGGTAAATTGTGAAATTTTGAATTTCTCTTTTTTGTTTATTAGGGGGATAGGTTTATCCCTAATCGGAGTTTGATGGATCTCGATCAAGCCCGCGGTGAATTGACAAACACGAAACCCTGCCGACTCTGCAAGTCTAAGTTCAATGTTTGTTCTCTCTCTCCCCTTTTTTGTTTTGATAATTAAGGATTCTGAATCGATGTTGAAAAGAATTTGTTATTCTTTGAAAATTTCTTGCTGGAATTCAAAGTTGTGTAGAATATCCCCTGAAACCCGAAATTATGCATAATTCATAGTGTTTCTTCCCGGTTATGTTTTGGCATCAAGAATGTGTTTCAATAATAAATGTTGTGAGAAAAATGTGGGAGTAGCTTCTTCTTTCTTAATTTGTTGTTAGTTTTGTGGTGAATGTTTAGAGTTATAAGGCAATGATCTTGTTGAGTTGTTGATTGATTATTAGGATATTGATCTTATTCTATCTCATCACAGCTTGAATATAGATTGGGTTTGGAAAATTTGACCCTCAGTGCAGAAGGAAGGCCATTCCAAATGATGGTTTTCAGGGGTAGCCCCAAATCAAGCAGACGAATAAGCCCTCTGATTGATGAGATGCGACGTAGCAATGAGAAGAGCCCTACGTCTAGACCCTCGCGACAATTTCCTAAGGTAATATAATTTGTAATTAAAACATTGTTTAGCTGTTGGTTCTATGGATGATCGCTTGTTGATTTACACTATGAGGACTTTACACAGCGTGAATCGCGTATTCTCGATGCCCCTGATATTAAGCATGATTACTATCTTAACATTATGGATTGGGGAAAAACAAATGCTCTTGCAATTGGGTTGGGGAGATCAGCATACTTGTGGAATTCAGATAATCACAAAGTCGAGTTGCTGTCTCAAGTGGTAGGGGATGACTATCCTGCTAGTGTATCCTGGTCTGAAGATGGGAAAACAGTTGCAATAGGATACGGTTGCTCTGCAATACGCCTCTATGATGCTGAGTCTCTCAAGCCAGTAAGCACCCTATGTTCGATTAATCTGTTAGGGAGACTCTTGGTTCAAATTCCTCAATGGAATGATTAATGAATCATTGAATAATGAAATATAATAATGATACATACTATGGTAAACTGTTATTGTGTTGTTCTTGGAATTAATGGAGACAAAAAATAATTGTAGGTTGAGGAAAGACTTTGATTTTTTCGTTAATTCTCATTAACGACCACTATTAACCCAAGTTGCAGAATTTTGATCCAAGCTCCCCCTTAGTTCCAACACAAACTATGTGTTGAATGCTTATGTATTTATAGATCTTGGTTGATTACATGTTTTTTTTAATGCAGATGAGATGGCTTCATGGTCATCGTGGAAGGGTGGGATCTATAGCGTGGAATAATCACATATTATCATCTGGAAGCTCTGATCAAGCTATCATTAATCATGATGGTAATCAAGCTTGAAGATCATATTTAACCCACAGTAAAGTTAATATATTATGAAGCTGATGTATCGTTTCTTTATTTCTTAGTGAGAGCAAAGATCAGCAAAGTATGCATGGTTAAAGTGCACAAACGGGAAGTTTGTGGTTTGAAATGGTCGACGGCAGGGACGAAATTAGCGAGTGGTGGAAACGACAATCTACTCTATATATGGGATGCACGTAAAATGAGTGCAAGTCATCATGTATATCGGTTTCATAATCATCGTGCAGCAGTAAAGGCTCTGGCGTGGTGCCCTTACGATTACAATGTGTTAGCCTCTGGCGGTGGCACAGCTGATGGCTCTATCAAGATATGGAATCTTCAAAAAGGAATTTGCACTAGTACCACAGAGACTAAAGCACAGGTAAGTTAGATATTATTGTTACATATACTGATATACGATGCAATTTTAGGTAATCAAGATTGTTCATTTAGAAAAAGAGCTAGAAGATGTTATTGATGATATATAGTGATGATTAGCATTGTAATGTTGGGCAGGTATCAGGGCTGCAATGGAACAGGCATCATAAAGAGATATTAAGTGGTCATGGGTTTGGGTCTGAATGTGAAAACCAACTATGTTTATGGAGGTACCCTGCCATGTTCAAAATAGGAGAATCGGTTAAGCATGGATCAAGAATTTTGCATCTAACTCAGGTGTGTCATTTGATAATGTCTTGTGCAACTTTAAGTTGTGGAATAAGAAATATATAGGTAATGAAGTATATGTACAGGATGCTTCAAGGCCATATGTTGATATCATATGATTCATTGTTGACAGAGCCCAGATGGCGTAACTGTGGTGTCAGCCGGAGAGGATGAGAAACTTCGTCTATGGGATGTTTTTGGTCCTGTAACAGATGACGATTCAAGAATGTCATATTTGGAAGGTCTTTTATCTCTCAAGCTGTCACCTATAAGGTGATGATGATGATAAGTTGAAGGTGTCTGCATAGTTAGTACTTTTTTCAGTTTCATCTGTTTTTACTAATGATATTCAGGTTTAGATTAGAGTGTATTTGCACCTCTCGGTAATTGGTTTGATTTCATTTTTTTAGATATATTGTATGAGCAATAGAAGTCATGTAAAGGTAGTCTTTTTCCCCTTTCAATTATAGGAATAACTAGCATTCACCTAAATCATTCTTGAGGCTTAAATTTTAAGAATATTTGTATTATGGCAAGAATTATAACTTATCATAATGCATTCCTCTTATGTTTATATTTTCCAACAAACGATTAACAAAGGTAAGGAAACGCAGGCTTATGTGATCATTGGGTCCCAAAGGTAAGGAAACGCAGGCTTATGTGATCATTGGGTCCCAAGTTAAAGGCATACGTCACCAGCACTAAGACAAATAACATACTGTCACAACTCTATCCATATTAAATTGTCTATTCATTGGATCTTCCCAAGAGAGATTTAAGAGTTCAGCCCATAAATGAAAAAAAATATTACAAGTTTGAATTTTTAGATGAAGTAAAATTCTTACACGCACAGGTGTGCTATCAGGTTTGATACCCAGAACTCGTCAAATTACATGTGACAATGAATAGGGGAGCGACTGCACCCTCATCTCATTGGTAAAGGAAGAAGGTGAGGGGAACCAACACCCTCATCATTCACGAGGTCAGTGCCGAGGGTAAATGTTAGCCTCATCATTCAATAACGAGGAACATTTTGACAAAGACATTTTACATTCGATAATTCCCTTGTTAAAATGATGCTATAAATTTTCTTCCACCAATACTTAATACTAGCATTAAGTACGATGTTGGTTTTTTTACAAATAATATATATGAAGATATTTAATTTGCCTGAGAACTGAAATTCATGTATGAATCCTATTCAAAAGTCTATACATTGAGCTGTTAAAATCATTTAAACTTGAACAGGCAGCCAAAGTTTTGACACCTTGCGCCTCTCTGAGGTACTTGCAGCAAACATAGACTTTAACAAAAAATACTCCCTCCGTCCAGTAGGAATTTGCACCCCACGGGACGGCACATTTTTTAAGAAAAATGTGTTTTATATATAAAGTAGTGGCATATGGGTAAATATGTGTAAATGTTTGTGAGTGTGCACGTAAATTAATGTTTCCTTTTTTAGTAGTGTGCAAATTCCTGTGGGACAGAGGAAATAGTAATTTCAATTTCGAGCGTATAACCTTTTTTTTAAAAAAAGTCAACCCACAATAAAATATTTACCAGGGTAAAAAGAAAAATGTAATTCATCGTCTAATACTAGTTTATTTTCTGACTTAAATTGCCAGATAAGAGACATTAGGAAAAAAACCCAAAAGCTTCAAAGTAAAACATTATCATCATCATCGATACTCAAAAAGCATCCAAGTGAAGACGGTATCGAAATTTATTCAAGAAACTCTTTCAGGCAGAGATCTTGATAAAATGTTAGAAAACCAGCTTATGTAAATTGGTACAGAAGCATTTAAATTAAAACACCAATGAAGAATGTTCG
Organism: Prunella vulgaris; assembly: GCA_026898435.1. Taxonomy (NCBI): domain Eukaryota; kingdom Viridiplantae; phylum Streptophyta; class Magnoliopsida; order Lamiales; family Lamiaceae; genus Prunella; species Prunella vulgaris. The sequence continues at coordinate 1,447,973 of JAPKLY010000005.1, forward strand.
CTTCAACCTGAGGTAGTGTTAACCAGTAAGGGCAGCATTTAGAGCACTGTGTACCTCTACACCGATTTGTGCCTCAGCTTTCTCCAAATCGGTTGATGCTGAGTTTTGCTTCAGTTGAAACTCTGCAAGGCCCTTCTGAACCAAACTGGGGTCCAAATGGTCCACTGGTATGGCCTCAAGAGCAATTATATCTGCTATGGAGTTTGCATGGACAAAAGCAAATCCACCACTAAGAAAATACTTGGTCACATCATTGCCTTCATGAACTGATAACACCCCAGGTTTTAGTTCTGCAATCGAAGCTACATGCCCGGGTAAAACACCCATTTGTCCCGTAGATGCTGGGATTATGACCATATCAACCTGAAATTTAAATAGTAGATACACACTGACAAAGAATAAGCAGAAGTCTTTAGAATGTGAAAATCCACAACTAAAAGAAGGCTACACATATTAGCACCCATGAGTGATTAATGAAAGACGGCGAGTATTTTATCCAAAAACAATCCCAGTAAAATGTACAGGATATACATGATTTAGAATCGGTACTTATAGGAGCTAAAGGAACAATAGATTAGTGTATGGGAATAGAATTTGAGCAGGAACTAGGAAGTGTAAGCAATTTTGATGCTAGTGAATGAGTCAGTTTTAAGGGTACAATTATCTCCAGTAGAGATTTCTTAAACAGAATTATTTCTTAAAAATGTTAATTTTTATGAATTATTTAGTATATACGTGTTGAAACCAAAGTATTTCATGTACCACGCAAAAAAATAATGAACGAAGTTTTTTTACAAAGCGTGATTTTATTAATCAAGGAAGGAGTATAAGTTATACTCCCCAACTTACAGTAAGAGTGTCACTCTAAAAATCAGTTGAGGAACCTAGTAGTTTGGATATAATCTGTGACAGGGTATAGATCAATAAGTTTCCTGATAGTAAATATACAATGACATTTGTTCTTTTTAGTGATCAAGCTAGAAACTTCTAGATTGTGCAACTTGAGCAGCTTACTGAGCCATGTAGCTCCTGTTTCACGAAGATGTATGCTCCAGTCTCTGGTTCAGCAATAAATTAACTCCTAATTGCTCTCTATTGCACAACCCCAGATTTCCTACAACTGACTTCTAAACCTTACTGCACTATCCAGAATTCAACATTCAGGAAGTAACTTTTCAAGGAGTTGTAATAGAGAAGCAGAATTTAAAGAGCATATATCAAGAAACTCTTAGGATCACAAAAGCAATACCTACAGGTCTTTCTCACAAAACGGTTATAACTTCACCCACAAACATAAAATGCAAGTCCATACAAATGAATCAAATAAAAAGTACAGAACCAGCTAACTTTACATGGAGAAGGAACACAAAGTTATAGAACTTTTACTAGTGCACACAATGGAGAACATGCCCAACTATGAATTAATATGAAGACATGTATCGTTTCATGAAATCAAGCAACAAAGCTAAAATTATTGAAAGATGTGTATTATTCGTGGCTTGATGTAATACACAAAGAAATTTAAAATTATCCATCTAGAACCAAGCATTGTAATCCAAAATACGATAACAAACAATATCAACCACTTCACAATGAATTCAACAAATGTATTATGCAAACTCACATTTACCTTTTCAGCAATTCAAATTTAATACATTAACATAAGAAGTTGGAATCAAATGATAAATCGTGACGATCAGGAATCCACAGTTTAGAAAATTATGCCTCATTTAGCCTATGGCAGCTTGCATACTTCAGATATGCCTTCCCAGACAAGAGCTGGTCAGCAATTTATAAATCCATGCCACTTTCCAGAGATACAAAATACCGCATAATTGAGAAAATATTCCAAAATAAAACCTTTACAAACAAATAAGCAGCAAGGGTGAACATGTAAAACCTAGCATTATTAGATACTGAATATCAGCCCCAAATATTATAACAAATTCACTCAGGGAAACGATCAAGAATTTCACTTGGGTAAAAAAAATAAAATTATTATATATCTAGTCAGCCGTAAAGAACTACTTTAGGTACCTCTTTGCCGGATAAAACTGAATCGTAAGGAAGAACTAAATTGACGGTGAGCTTTGAGGGGATTGTGGCTGGCGTCGGTGGACGAGGAGTCATGTAAGCCGACGGCGTTTTAGGTGGATCCATACTTGGCATCACTTTCTTCCATGAGTCGATGAATTTGGCGTCACCGACCGTCTCCGCGGGGAGATCGGTGGAAAATTGGCGGCTCCACCTCATGGAGGCGGCAGAAGCTCGGCTTGAGATGAATCGTGTACCCTGTCGCCACATTTTGAGGAGGCTGAGTGCGTCGGAGAGAGGGAGAGGGAGTTCTGGGGAAATGGAAGATGAGAGAGAGAGAGAGAGATTTCCACTTTGACATGGGAATTGGGATACGAAAAAATGGGCCTCATTTGGTGAAGTACGGGCCAGATCTGTTAAGTGATTGGGGCCCATGGATCAGGATATTCTCTCCCATTTTTAAGTAGTTCAACCCCACTTCCCTTCTTATTTTAAAAATAAATTTTAAAAGATAAAATTACCCATTAAATATATTTTTTAATTATAAAAAATCAGTTCACCCTCTCTTCAAAACTTAGAATTTGGATCTATGCCCTTCTTCCAATTCTTCAACAATATTATTTTGAACAAAAATGTTGAACTATTAACGTTGAAATAATGAGTTTCATGACCTGACTCCTGGAACCGAACCACCGTCACCCAAAAATCGACACGATTTGACCAAATGCGAACTTTTTTTAAAAAAAAAAATTCGTACATATTTGTTCGACACTGGTTGGTGGAACAAATGCATAATGTTCAGAAAAAATTGTTGAACATATGCACTTTGTTCAAAAAAAATTTATGAACAAATGCAATTTGTTCAAAATTTTTTTATGAACAAATGCACTTTGTTCATAAAAAAAATTCGAACAAAATTTCGAAGAAATTTTTTCGAACAAATAGCATTTGTTCGAAAAACCAGAGCCGAACAAATGATTCCAGCAATTTTTTCGTGATTTTCAATCGTTTTTGTCCGACGAATTTTTGCAAATGATTTTCAATAGATTTTTAATCCCAAAATTTGTAATAGTACCAACAAAGCTCATCCAAAACTCATTCAAATTTATTCAATACAAAAGCCTAATTAAATACAAAAAAAGAAAAATTAAAATCTTATACGATTCGTTTGTCGGCGTGGAAGAGAAGCCGATGGTGGTAATCAGTGGTGATTGGAACGGTTGTGGTGATGGATGATCTTGCTCCCACAACTCTTGAAAGAAAAGGGGAAGGAGTGAATTAACAAATATAAATCTTAGTTTGTGAGGGAAGGATTAATTTTAAAAAATATAGGTGGTGAACTGAACGAAATTTGTGGTGAATTGAAGAGGGTGGTGAACTACTCAAAAAAAGGGGGGAGAATATCCGCATCCCATTAGCATTCGGGGATAAGAGGTACGGGCCAGTTTAGGCCCATTAGTATTTGGTCCAGGTTGGTTTTTTTTTTTTCTCCTTTTTTGCATTAGTGGTAAAAAAAAAAGTTAGTAGATTTTTGTTTTTCAAAATCAAGTCTTTGTATGAAATCTTTTGAAAAATGAAAACAAGCTTGTGTATATAATCGATTACAAAATGTGTCACAAGTGCGGGAAAAGAAGGAATTTTTTTAAGTGAAAATAAATATGTTGAAATTGAAAGTAGATATTACACTCTTTTAGAATAATAAATTCTAGAGTAGATTTTGTGTCATAAAAAAAAAATCTTGTATTACAAAATAATTTATATCATAAAAATGGTCTACATAACATTTTGTCATTGGCAAAGTTTTCTATGAAAATAGTTAATGATAAACTTATTATGAACCAGTTTTAAAGTATCAAACATTTAAATAGGTGTATAAAAAATCTCATCAGGTGTATCAAAAGTAGAAGTCAATTAAATTTATATATTGACTTCAGTTTTTGATACACTTGATGCATATTTTGATACATTTGACCAAATATTTGATACTTTAAAATAATTTAATGATAAGTTTATCATGAACTATTTTCACACAATACCTACTCTTTGTCATTTTTTTAATTTATTATCTCTTCATGTATCAAAATTTTGTAGTTTTATAGATTTATTAATTGTGAATTTTATTTATAAATTGTGATTTTAAACATTGATTTGAATATATCATGTTTTAATAGATTTTTAAAAACTTTATAGATTTTGACTTGTTTACTTCAAAACCAAGATAAACCTATAAAATAAGCCTATCAAAGATAATAAGCTAAACTTTAGAAAAACGGGCCTAAGCTTTGAATTGGGTCGGATCATAAAACGGGTGGTTTAAAAACTATCCATACCATAAGAAAAAAAAAGAGATTTTTTCGTAAAGAAATGTGACCGTATAAAAATTATAAAAAATGCACGCTTAAAAATATATTCAAAATAAATATATAAATGAGCAGATATAATAAAAATTACACTAAAAAAACTCAAAAATTAAGAAAAAGAAATCGAATTTTGAGCAAGTCCTTTTTCAAGATAAATGAGTTTTGGTCGCAGGTATAAATGCGGATGAGAAGAGAGAGTAAGGCAGATCATGCACACTCTCCCCTGCAACTGCAGATAAATACATCTTCAATGTCTGTAAATAATTCTCACGGAGAAGAATGATTTTGGAATTAGGGTTACTTCCGCAAATTGAGGCAGAAGCGACAACTTCGATCGGAAATGGCCGCAGAAACGCAGAGGTTCTTCCCTCCCAATCTCAAACATTTATTTTCCAAACCGTCCACAATCGCCGCCGCCGTCCCAGATGAAACAAGCGCCCGCGTTCAAAATGCAAATCGCAACCGCAGCAAGAAAGCCCGAATCGCGGCTGACCTTATTAATACCACCAACTGGTCGGCCGGACTCGACGCCCGCCTCTCCTCCCTCACCCCCCTCTCCCAAACAACCTTCTTTCAAACCCTCCGCCGCATCAAATCCCCTTCTCAAGCCCTCCGCTTCTTCAAATGGGCCCAGGGCTCGGGCTTCATCCACAGTCAACAGTCCTACTTCATCATGCTCGAGCTTCTGGGCCGACGCCGACACCTCAACCCGGCCCGGAATTTCCTCTTCTCCATACCCAAAAACTCAAACAATGCTGTTCCGCTCACTGACAAGCTTTTCAACAGCTTAATTAGGAGCTATGGTGATGCGGGCCTTTTCCAAGAATCCATTAAGGTATTTGAGGCTATGAAAACAATAGGCATTTCACCTTCCACTGTGACATTTAATAGTTTGTTCTTGATACTTCTTAAAAAGGGTAGGGTGGGAATGGTCTTTGAATTATATGATGAAATGCTCAAGACATATGGAGCCAAGCCAGATTTGTATACTTTTAACATTTTGATTAGAGGGTTTTGTATGAACTCAAAGGTAGATGAAGCATTTAAAATGTTTAGGGAAATGGAGAAATTCGAATGCGAGCCTGATTTGGTAACCTACAATACTATCGTAGATGGTTTATGTCGAGCAGGAAAGGTGAATATTGCGCGTAATGTGGTAAATGGTATGAAGAAAAAGTGTGAGTATTTGAGGCCAAATGTTGTTACCTACACTACTTTGATTAGAGGCTATTGTGGCAAGCAAGAGACTAAGGAAGCATTGGAGGTGTTTAGGGAGATGGTTGGTAGAGGGATTAAACCAAATCAAATTACTTGTAACACAATCATACAAGGTATTTGTGAATCTCATAAGTTACATATGGTGAAAGAGATTATACGCGAATGCCAGACAGCGAGCGAAGGATTTGTTCCTGATACTTGTACATTTAACACGATCATGAATTCTCGTTGCAGCCAGGGGAATTTGGATGAGGCCTTGAAGGTTTTTGAGAAGATGAAGGAGCTGAATGTTGAACGTGATTCAGCTACGTACGGTATTCTTACCCGCAGTTTGTGCAATCAGGGGAATTTTGAAAAGGCTGAAGAATTGCTTGATGAGGTATTTGAGAAGGAGATTTTGTTGCGTGATGCTGATTGCACGCCTCTTGCTGCATCATACAATCCCATTATTAAGCATTTATGTGCAAATGGGAAAACCAAGAAAGCTGAGAGAGTGTTGAGGCAGCTAATGAAGCTGGGAAAGCAGGATCCTCTTGCTTTTGAAACTTTGATATTGGGACATTGCGAAGAAGGGACTTTTGGAGATGGTTATAAGCTCCTAATCTTGATGCTGAGGAGAGATTTCGTGCCAAATATTAAGATATACGAGTCTCTAATTGAAGGGCTGTTAAAGAACAAGAAAGCAAACCTTGCCCAAGACACTTTGGAAAGAATGTTGAGAAGTTCTTACATGCCAAGGACCTCGGTGTTCCACCGTGTTCTTATGGAGCTCGTTGAAAAGGGTTCTGCTCACGAGTCCGCAAATTTGATGACACTAATGTTGGATAATGAGATAAGACCGAACATCAATCTCTCAACTGATGCTGTTAGGGTTCTGTACATGAGTAGTATGAAGGAGAGGGCGTTTCAGCTAGTTAAAAGTCTTTATGAGAAGGGTTATATGGTGAACATGGAAGTACTGATTAACTTTCTTTGTGACAATCTGAAATTGTTGGAGGCTTCTGAGCTGGTGGTGTTTAGCCTGAAAAATGATCAGAAAATTGATATAGCTGTGTGCACTGCAGTTTTGACAGGTCTTTCCAAGGCTCGAAAGGTATCAGAAGCATTTCACCTTTACTACGAGTTGCTGGAGAAGGGTTTGGAGATGCCTTTGAGCTCGATTGAGGAATTGAAAAACGAGCTTGAAGGTCAAGGGAAAATTAAGGAAGCTGAGTTCATCAGTAAGAGGATGGTGAACTCATAGCAGTTGAATGTACCTTAGTTCACAACTTCAGATACAGATTAAGTTAGAACTTTTGCAGGTTGATCCATGTTAGACCTGCTGTTTCTCCTTGTGGGTTTTGCAAAAAATTAGCCTTGTATATGAAAACTAGTTTTTCGATTGTTCACTTCTCATCTAGGAGGGGTGCAAGTGGATTGAGCCAAACCAGGAAAAGATTGAAATCAATTTGAATTTAATGAATCGAGCTTGAACTAATCGAGTTATTCTCACAAGTATATTTATACGTAAATTTTACTCCAATCATGTGTAAAACTACTGGGGATTTTGAGTTCTCAAAAAATTGAACTCATCCAAGTCTGAATTGAGCTTCGAGGCTGTCACAAGAGTAAAACAATCTCATGAGACTTTATAACCATTTAATATTTTTTACTCAATCTCATGAGACTTTATAACCATTTAATATTTTTCACAATACTCAGTACATTCTCTCTTACTATTATATCAAAACTTTGAAGATGAAAACAACCTCCTATCACTGAAGATGAATAATAAGCCTCAGTCATCAGACTCATCTGCATCACTTTCCATAAACACTTCAACTGGTTCCAAACCAGCACTGTCGTCCCCTTCATATTCTGCTTTCTTCGACTCTTCTTCCTTTTCACGTTCAGCAGCTCGAGCCTTTGCAGCTTCAAGTCTAGAACTCACAGCTTTCCAAGAAACGAGCTTCTCCATGAAGGTCGATATATAGTCTGGCCTTCGGTTCTGAAATACATGACATTGTAATGAACCAGATACTACCAATAAGTATGTAAAACAAACATCATATATATGGAAAACGAGGATTAACCTGGAAATCAAGGTAGTATGCATGCTGCAGAAGAAAACAGAACCAAAAAAGGGTTAGAGAATATCCAAAACTCATTGTTGATGTGACTAATAATTGTAATCTCTTACCTCCCAAACATCAATTGTAAGCAGTGGCTGCAACAACGAACCGAAAAAGAAAAGGACTTCAGAAAGACAATAGTATTGTGACAAAATTGACATATAACAGGCTTATCAATTGACACAAATAATATTTTAAAACCAAGACCTGTCGGAAGTAGAAGAAGAAACAATACTCACAGAGTAATCCCAGACAAGAGGATTAACAGCATTCGGGCTCTTCACCACCACTAGCTTTTTGTCCTCCTCTGATGGACGGGGATTAGTGGCATTTTCAACATTAAGTCTATTTGCTTTGTCTGCATATGAAAAAATTAAAATGTCAGTGAAAAACATGTTTACAACGACAAAGAAGTTGAGGGAAGTACTCACATACGAGCCAAGCCCAACCAGAACCGAATTGTGTTGCTGCAGCTGCCTTGAATTCACTAACAAAAGCTTCAAAAGAACCAAAGTCTCTCTTGATCAGATCTAGGAGTTCTTTAGGTGGCTCACCTCCACCACCAGGTTTCATGGACTCCCAAAAAAACTCATGATTCCACACCTAGCAAAAATTACAAGGTTCTACTGGTTAGAAAACCAAAATAATTATGATTTAAGTAATCTTTGCAACTCTTTCTAGTTATATATTCGCGGATAATGGATTTTGCATACAAGAATACGCATATGGTGAGATGGTCAATCAATGGAACATAAGCACGAGTTGTTAGTATATCAACCTAGTTTCTTTCATCACAGAGAGGTAGTGGGGTTCGAACCCCTCTCCATTTGTAAACTTATAAAAAAGAAAATATTAAGAGGGGCGCCTAGTTCATAATTCTTTCAATGGGTACGATAATGAAAATGAATATAGGGAACTGTAGTGATTAATAAGAATAAAAATGATTAATTCACTCTTATCATACTTCATACAAGGTAATGAAACTCAAAATAAATTAATCATTACCCATCTTGATTAACTTCTTTCTCCCTTATTATATTTTCACTCAATCATTCCACTATTATTTAACTATCACTTATTTCAATACACTAACTTCGTAACCATCATTTTCATTGTAATTCACTGTTCAATGATTTCCATTACCATTTTCAATGAAGAATTTGAACCAAGCACCTGTTACTAATGCGATGCGACACACACAAAGGCAGGGTACAAACAAATCAAATAGACTAAACCATACCTTAAACACGAATTCTAAACGGGATAACGAATCAAGAGTTTTATGTTCAAAGAAATGAAAATGCTAGAATTGAGAAGCTAAAATTTGTATAGTGTATACCTGAGCAGCATTGTTGAAGGGTGGGAGGAGATCACCCTTGTTATACGTAGCAAGTATTATTTCCTCCAACGGCTTTGTATCTAATTCTGTACCAACTATTTGCTTGTTGAGGTTATCGACATAGGCCCGGTGATGCTTCCCCCAATGATACTCAAATGTTTCGCGGCTCATATGAGGTTCCAAAGCATCCTACACACTCAACAAAGGCAAATTACCATACATTACAAGTAGTAACATGATTAATATTAACAAACAACATGGATTTCTATGTTCCTAAGAAGATATTAGCACAACATATGAAAATAACACAACAGAAAAGAGAAGCAATAACACATTAGCTTCCAAGAAACAACACAACGGAAAAGTGAAGTAATAGCATAATTGGCTTTCAAGAAACAATGTATATATTACAAGTGGGTATGGTGGAGGCTTATGATCGATTTTGGCTGTTATTACACCCCGATAAGCTTTTCCGACACTCCTTTTCTGCAAAACCAACACTCAAAAAACTGCAGCATCAATTTCAATTCAAAGCATACAAGAAAACAAGGATAATTGCATGAAAAATCATGACCTTTTTGGTGTTCATCAATTGCAATATATCCTTTTAAAATTTGCAATTCGATACATGAACTAATTCTTTATTGGAATTTGATGTACTGAACAAATTTTCAAAGTAACTAAAGATAACGTGGCAGCTGAAGCCACCTTGAGTACCAAGTGAGACTTTGGAAATTAGCCTAGAACATCAAATTGAAGGCAACTCGGCTGGCACATCATATTTATTTACGCCTGAAATACACAAGGTGGATCAAATTGCAACAAATTACTAATTTAAATATCGAATTGCGAATTTCAAAAAGTTATATGGGAAACGAGAACAATCGAACGAATCATGAATTTTATACGCAACTAACCTATTAATCAATGATACAGTTTACAAAGAAGCTTTGTTAGTGACAGTTCTATGCGTCATTCAATCAAACACCTCACGTGCTAAAACTGAATATCAACATTAACCGCGGGAACGAAAATTCAGACACAAAACGAAGCTTTATCACTATCCAGTACCTCATTCTTTCTCCAATGGAGACAACGCGTCGACCCAGAAAATCCTGTAACGATGTTCATCGGCCACCAAAAGGGTACTCCGGTAAACATGTTATAACGAATAAAAACATGGTTGCATTGTTCGATGCCAACTAATACTATGTTAAGAGAAAAACAAAACAAACCTTGGGCAGTAAAGAAACCGCAGTTGAAAGGATTGGAAATGGTTGCTGAGGCAGAGGCAGCCATAGATGCTCAGCTTGAAAAACTCGAAGGAAGTAACTCCACGAGCTAACCACCCGACAGCAAAGATAGATCAACTCCGGGGCGTGTGTTACGTGCAAGTATTTGTACTGCACTAATCTACAACTTTGTACTAGATTAGATTGTGTAGTACAGCAAATGGTTTCAGAAATTGTGGCCTGAAATGTAAATATTTATAAAACAAGAGCGCCAATTCTTTTTCTCTTTTTTTATTTACTGGTTTGGATGTCATCATAATGCCATCATGAAGGGAGGTCATCTCAAAAACCTAATTTTGAGATAAATAAAATAAAAATTGATAATAACAAATAATCAACATTAGTTCCGAGGTCACACAAAACTTATTTATTGAGTAAGTCTCTTGTGTATTAGTTGCACCGTGTAATTCAAGTGTATTTTAAAAAGTTGCATAATTTATTACTGAAAAATTACACAAATTATTACTGAAAAGTTACACTATTAAAAATATATTTTTCAGTAATAATATGTGTAACTTTTTATAGTATTTTGCAGTGATGCAGAAATCGGGCTAGGCGGCCACATGCCGATCCGATTTCTGCAAAAACGGTGATTCTAGGCATTTTTGGGCCTAGGCGGACCTAGGCAGTCTCTAGGTGATTCTAATTTTTTATTTATTTATTTATTTTTATTTAAAAAAAAAAACTAGGCGGACTCCTAGGCGGTCGTAGGAGGCCTCTAGGCGGCCCTAATTTTGTATTTTTATTTTTTTTTAAAATTAAAAAAAAATAGTCGGACGCCTAGGCGCTAGGCGGCCTGAAAACTCCCGATTACCGATTTCCGACTTCTACAACCTTTGTATTTTGTGTAACTTTTTAAAAATGAACTTGAGTTGGTGTAACTGGTGCATACAAGACTAAACCTTATTTTATTACTCCAGTTATTCACTAAATTATTTTTCACAGGAAAAAAAAATTCTCTTTTTTTATTTAAAAATAACTTATGTTCAGAAATAAATTAAAGTTTGTTTTCTATGATATTTTATTTTTTATTTATTATTTTAATATAATACTAATTTTCATTAAATCATGTATCACTTAATCAAGGGAAAATAATTTGGTGGACGAAAGGAGTATTATTTATATTTCTCGAGAATTTTAGTTTATTCCGAACTATACAATTTATTCAAGTAAAAAAGCATTTGTCTTAATGAAAATATAGGATACTTTTTTATAAATTTTTTTTAAAAATTTACATAATTTTGTGAAGTTTACCCTAATTTTCTTTTTCTTACTATGTTTTAGACACAATTTTTTTTAAAGTGTAAAAGAAATACTCAATCAACAAGTTCAACATTCTCCTCGTCATTCTACAAATTTCAATACACATTCTCTCAGAATTTTTAACTCACCTCGAGACCCCTTTATCAGCAAACCTAGACCAACATCTAATCATAATATCATCTAATATTTTATTCATATAAGATTTAGAATCCTAAAATACCCCTGTTAAATAGACTTGAACCAGCTAAGATCTAGAGGGCAAAAATTACCAATTGGGATGCTTTAATTAACACATGCACTCTCGCTTCCCGACTAAGCCTCACTAGTAGTGAGAAAGAGAGGTAGCGATATTTACGTTAGCATCAAGTACTTAAAATAGGAAAATACTTCTTCCAAATACTTCATGAAACACACCCAAATTGTACGATGCAATATTTCAATTCTCCTTATTCTCTCCCAAGATGTTGTTGAAGTGGACCAAATTAACAGCAGGAGTACTGTTGTTTAGAGCCGTGGAATGGGACGGCCAGGCCAATTGACTTCGGGCCATGAATATTTGAGTCTGTCCAGGCTGTTAGGCAACCGGCCAAATCGATATTTTTATATAATAATAAAATTAAATTTTTATTTAAATATTAAATTTGTAATTAAAATTAAAATTTATTGGTCATCTATTTTATTTAAATCACATCTAAATTCAGTATCTATTTTAAGTGGAGAAACTGTAAAAGTAAAACTATCTAAAATAATGACACATGATATGGTTTAGTACATAATCCCTTGTGATGCAGGCAAAAAGGATTGGAAAAAAAAAAGCACAATAGTAAAGCTAATATAATACTTTGTCACTTCTGATATTCATCTTTCAAGAATTCAAGAAGTTTACTTCATATATCTAAATAGTTAGCAAGTTTAGCATTAGTTGTATTATTTAGTTTGGTTTAGGGCTTTTAGCTGTTCTATTTAGTTGACAAAAAGAACAGCTACACTTCTCACTTATTTTAGAGAAACTTTTTTTTTTAAGAGAATCTCTCTCTTTCATCACTTTCAAAGACGAATCAACTTTAAAGATTACGAGGTTTACGCAGTGTGTGATTGATGATTTGCTTGGCTTGAGTGAAATTTCTCTTATTAATTAATTAACATTTAATATCTAAAAAAAACTTGTTATTACCGGACCAGCCCATTACAATCGGGTTAAGTTCGGCTCGAGTCCGAGTGGCTCAACGGTCTATGGTCCAGGACAAATAGATTTTTTATATATATATTTTTTGAGCATGTCATGTCCTTAAATTGGGTTTTTTTAGTGTTGAACCTGTTTTGACAGCTCAGTTGTGACTAGCTTTTAATATTTCACATCTATATGAACATTTCTTATCAAATTTTAAATGTCACTTTATAATAAAAACAGATGTGAAGCATTTTTATAATCATCTTCACGCATCTCAAAATATCATCTGATAGAAGAATTCACTTAGACTTTATCTTTTGTTGAGACCAGAGCATCATGCGAAAAATATCGTAATTATTTTTTATTAGAAAAAAATAATTATAAAAACACTATAATAGCCAAACTCAAGTAAACAACTCTAATTTTAAAAAAACACTCAAACTCCCTTTTAAAGACTCTCAAGAAAACACCTCACTTTCACTCTTATTTTTCTCTAAATCCTTACACTTATAATTACTAGTGGGATGCCTAACTTATATTTATAAGATTACAAAGTCATTACCAACTTTTTTTTTTACTAGAACTCTCTAAGTGTATCTTCTAATATTTTTCCTATAATCTTTGACTTTAGACTCTTAATGAATAATGTATCACATTCTAGAATATTCATAGGATCCTCTTGACCATTCTAGAAAGTCTTGTAATTGTTAGAAATTTCAGTGAAATTCCAGAAGAATCCAGAGTCTGTGGTGTAAATTTCAATACTACCCCTTAACACACTTTCTTTAATTCTCTATCTCACACTTAGTTTTGAACTTCTACATGCGAGCATGAAATTAAAGTTAGATTTTTTTACAAGACGAATTGTAGATTGATTACCACAATAAAGTGGTATCACGTAGTTCATCAATTGCATGAGCCACATACTCACCTGAGCCGCCATTGCTGCTGCTCGATATTCTGCTTTTGTAGTTGATAAGGATACAGTTTTGCTACACCAAGATATAACCTTTGATCCAAGCTTGAACATAATTAAATCACGTCGCCCGCATAATCAGCATCACAAAATATATATATATCCAAAATTACCCTAATATCATGACCTTTCTTGTAAAAGCAATATATATATAAATATATCTCTCAACCGTTCCGATCCATTTGGACGAGTTTTTAATTTGTAAACCCATTTACAGGAGACCTCTCTTGGCTTTGGTACCAATTAACTCCCAGCTGGTCTGATTCTTCTCCAAGGCAATTACCTCTTGTGCAACCACTTAATTAGGATTTTGAGATATGTCTCTGGTGGTTGTCTATAACTGCAACATTGGAATTTGCTTTATGCTCTCTTCTTGATTTCCAACCATTGGGAATCATTATATATATCCTCTTAATTCTACTCTGTGCATGGTGTATTCCTGTCTGCCAGGGATTATGATTCTCCTCATTTTCTTCAGGGATATATTAATTTTCCTCTTTTTTTATGTTTGTTTTCTTCTTTTACATTTTTTTGGAATAGAATGCATTTCAACTGTTTGCTCTACCATCTTTTTCTGTGATACTCCTCTGTTTTAATTCTTTCTTTTACAATTTCTATATCCCAACTCCATTTTTTTAATCTTAAAAAGAAAATAATTTATACTCACAAGAGTTAATAAAATATATTTTTTATATTTTATTAATTAACTTTACACTCTCACGTACTCTACTTTTTTTCTTAATCTGTATGCTTATTTCTTTAGAATCTGGCAATTCTTCTTTCTAAGGCGACCACCACGAAGAAGCTTCATCGAAAACCCTATTTCTTGATGTGTAACACTTTTCTGTCGTAGGATCGCAACATTTTCCACCATTTTCTTTGGTTGTTGTATCCCACAAAGATACATCAAATAGCCTTTTATCAAATTTATTTTGAAGATGACTTGGTACAAACACATAGCAGACACAACCAAAAAGCTAAAAGTGACTTAGGTTCCCATCACCATAGCTTCTCATATATAGGGTGACATAATTAAACTCTAGATTTGGTAGAGGAAGCCTGTTGATCACGTGCGCAATTGTCTTCACGCACTCGGCCCAAAATCTTTCTAGTACATTCTTGGTGTGTATCATACTTTGATATCTTTGCAAGATGTCAATTAATCTTTCTCTCGACTGCACTATTCTATTGTGGTGTATTTGCACATGTATGTATATTAATGTCGCGCGCATACGATATTCAGAATCGTGTGATGTGTATTAATTCACCGCCATTCGTCAATAAAAGTAACCATGTAGCACATTCCGTTGATCGAAGGTTGTTTTATTGGTCCGAACACATCAGATTAATGAACCAGCTCTAATGACACCTTGACTCTAAACTGTCCTTACATCTACTTGAGGAAGCTTCACCTTTAAGCATTAATTAATTTGCCAGCATCACCTTTAACATGTTGTAGTTGACATGTCCAAGAGCTTGCTTGCATGCATGCATCACTCTTCCATGTATATATGTTGATTCTGCATGCTGACATAGCTAGGTAAGACAGCCTCTAACCTTTTAGTCTCTATATCTCATAATATATAGTCTTCGATCGATCATATTTTTGGAATTTATGAGGAATATTTCAAAAAAATATGAAATTTATTATGTGGGGAATGAGAGTATGTATGCATGAAAGCAAATTAATAAAACCAATCACCAACTTAATGAAAATGATTTCTGAAACAATGATTTCTGAAACATATTGCCAACACCCACAAAAACTATTTTTTCTTTTTATTTTAATCTCACTACAAAAATAAATTCATCCAACACTTATCTTATACTAATATATAAAATTACCAGTATACTGCCTTTTTTTTTTCCGTGCAAATTTTTTTGAGAAATACAGGAGAGTTCTGCAGAAAATTAAAAAAAAAAAAGTTTTTTTATCTGCACGATTTTTGTAGATTAATTCTTATATGTACTCACTTGAATTTTGAAATAATATCCTATGAAATTTTTAGTAATTTTTTAAAAATTAATCAATAATATTGCAAAAATAATTAATAAATACGCCAAGTACTGTAAAAAAACACATATTACTATATATTTTATAAAAATTAAAATTAAGCTTAAAATACTAATACATATCATGCACTTATACAAGAAATTTTAATTAGACTTCTTCTATTTTTATTTTTTCCCAACCGATGCGTATTTCAATTTTTGTTTTTAAATAACTGAAAATAAAAAAGAGAAAATACACAAAGGGATGCGATGAAAGAATGCATCTCTTGGTAAGGATGGATCGTCGTCTCCGTTCGCCAAACTCCGCCACCCTTCACCGTCTTTATATACTCCTACTCCGGCGCCACCATTCCACCACCACATCCAATTCCCATCTTTATATCTCAGAAAATGAATCCCAAGGGAGCAGCAGAGAAAGGCAAGAGAAAGATGAATGCAGAGGCGCCATCAGGACATCAGATGACGAACCTCTTTAACGTCCATGGCCAGAGCCAGCCACCCAACACCCACTTCCACTTCTCTTCTCCCAGACTTCCCGCCGACGGCCACTTCTCGCACGTGCAACAGTTACTCAACGCCGCCGCCAATAAGCCCTTCTCGTTCATGTCCTTGTTGACGGCGCCGGACGAGGAGGAGGAGCCACTCTTTAGAAACACCAACACTCAGCGCGCACACATTGATCACATCATCTCTGTTCATGTAACATTTCCCTACCTTACTTCAATGATTTTATCTATAAAGTGATGTTAATTGTTACTTTTGTTTCACACAGAGTGAGAATCTGAAGCAAGCTTTAGGCGGGGCGCTGGGGCAGCACCTCCAGGACGTCCACCGCGACACGGAGGAGAGGGCGGCGAAGAGGCTGAAGGACAGGGAGTCGGATCTGCTGACACAGAATGCTCGGCTGCAGAGCATGGCGGATCACTATAAGGCGCAGGCGGAGAGACTGATGATCAGGGTGAGGACGTTGGAGAGGACGACGACGTCGTTGTCTGAAAGACTGGACCAAGCCAATGCTGCTCGTTTCTACGCACAGGAGGCGGAGGATGAGGCGGAGTCGTCGTTTCCTGACCCAGATAGGGTGGCCCCGATAATGCTCGAGTGCAGAGTCTGTGAGCGGAAGACGGCGACGGTGATGATGTGGCCGTGCCGCCACATCTGCGTGTGCAAGCGTTGTGATCCCGCCGCCACTTATTGCCCTGTTTGCTGCGTGGTGAAGACCAACAGCATTGAAGTTTATCTTCCCCCAAATTAGGAGGATGGTAGTCTTGATTGGTTGTTGTAATGTTGGTCATTCGGATTTAATGTGATAAACTAAAATTCATTTTGTGTTAGAAATGCTAAAAAGTTTATTTAAATAGCATCACAAATTTACCCCATTTTTACATACTAATTTACTGGTGTATCTACTACTTTAAAAAGGAAAAATTGACACCGGTGTGCAAATTATGTGCTTTGCCTAAATTTTCTCAGATACTTTTCATATATGTCGTTAACCACACCGGACGAGGAGGAAGACTCTTTAGATATCAACATTATAGTGCACAAATTGATCAGATTATCTCACTCCATGTACATAATTATCCTAAGATCCAAATGGGGCGCAGTTGGTGTGCATTTTAGACCTTAAAGCAAAAAGAGACAGTCAAAATACACGGATCCGAATTCCCTCCTGCACAGGAGGGTTCTGTATAGAGGGGGACCTTGGATCACACACATTCGTGCGGATGTGTGTGATCCATCGGTCCTCCTCCTCCCTCCAATGGTACAGGAGGGAACCCCATTCCAAATACACTAGCCCGTGAAATAAAAGTGCACACCACTTTTGTTGTGTTTGAAATGCTCCAAAATGTTAAAAGCTTCCACAAATAGCAGCAGCATCACAAATTCAATTTACATGCTTTTGTCTCTATTAACTACTCGTGTTGTTTACCAACCATTAGGTGAGAGACACGAAGTGGAAATGTAATTTGCTATCTGTAGCAAGAAAAATAGATGATCCAAAATTGACCCCTGCTATGTGCTACGCCCAAACTCTGAGTCTAGGTTGAAGATCAGATACTTTTATCCCATCAATTTTTGCAGCAACGATGAAGTCGTTGATGCTCAACCCTCCTGCATCACCAACACATGCGATATCATTGATTAAGAATTTAAGAGCAGCAAATATCTCATGATCATATTAGTATGAATTCATGCTTACCAAGTGAAGAAGTCCACAGTTGCGCTCTAACTTGATTTGGCGCCTCAAATTGAAGCATCGAAATATGCTCACTTGATTCAACCGCATCCCTGATCCTGTTCATCAGTTCCTCCCCACATTTCTCATCCCTAACTTTCCACTCTCCTTCTAGCTTCAAACCCCCTTCTTCCTCCACAACTCTCCATCCAACAACCTAATTTTGTGATTCAACAAACATTAAATTCCATAATTATTATCATAAAAAGGATATGAGAGAGAGAGAGAGAGACCTTGTACAAGAGCTTTTTGATTTCATCCCCAGAGAGTTGCTGAAGCTGAGAGACGGGATAGCACTGTTGCTGCGCCAGAGACAAAGCGGAAGCGATGGGAATCAAGATCTTGTGCTCTGTGCTCACGTTTCCCAGAACTTTCTCGCAGAATCTGCTCTCAATTTCCGCCGGGAAAGGGTCCCTAGCTCCGAAATCGCCGAGCAAATCGAGGTTACCGCCCTCTGCTCGGAGTTTTAATGAAGTCGATGTGGTGGTAGTGGTACAAGGGAGGAAGCTTTGGCGTCTGCGAATTGGATTTTTAGAGAGAGAAAGAAAGGGAGAGAAAGCAAAGTGCAGTGCAGAGGAAGCCATGAGAGAGGAAGCACTTGCTTTGCTTTGGTGGTGAAGGATTGCTGTGATTTGTGTTATCTAGTCTGTTTTGGTGGATAAAGCGGTTCGGTCTCTTTGCTCTGAACCGCCGGTTCAACACCGTTAACACCCAGCCACTGGTACAATGTTAGAGAGAAATTTCTGGAAGCATCCTGGAATGTTTCATATTAGTGGCCCAGGTTTATAAACTGTTGTTGCTCAAGTTGATTCCATTTTTTCATTTATTTTCTCATTGGCTTTCTTTTTTTACCCTTTATAAACTGGAAAAAAGTTATTTTGAAATGTATTTGTTAAAGATTTTGTCTTTCTATATAATTTAAATTAGAGTTAGCATTTGAAATCCATCTATAATAAATAAAATAAATTTAGATCGTAAATTTAAAATTCATAACACAAGCCTCTCCTTCCAAACATAATTTAAGGGTGCTTATATATTTCTAAACAAAGTTATTTTAAGGCGTTAATAGACTCTTATTCTCACTCTTTTGGAGTCATTCACCAAACTTTCTTTCACTCACTTTTTAAATATAAATATTCACAAAAAAATTAATAAACAGACTCATAATATTCTTACAGTAACTTTATTTATCTATTTTTAATTAAATATTTTATAAACATATATTTTATAGATAGAAGTATATGTTCATCGGAAAGCATAACACAAAAGAGCGCCTTATTAAGAATACGCATTTCATTTTCTTTGTGTTATGCTTCCATTTACAGCGCTCCTTCCAAATTCCCCTTGCCACCATACAAATCTCTTCCTTTGGACAAATTATATTCATGTGGAAATAATGCTAGAGAAATGCAATTGTTTTCAAGTCTTTCAACGGTTTAAAAGTGCTCCACCAATTTAAATCCTTCCTAACTCGTTTCCCTAAAAAACACCACAACACTTTGAATATTCAAGTTTTAGATATTGTTAATAAAAAAGCTTTAGAATATACAATCTTCATCAACTAAAATTCTTTATTAACAAGAATGATTACAAATAGGTTCAAAATATTTGCACAGAAGCACATTTTCTTTTCTGCATAGAAGCATATCTTTTTTCTGCACATCACTTATTTATAAATATAATAATTTTTTTTTAATCTATATGTAAGTCACCCTATTAACAACCTCACTCCACCCATTGGGCGTTTAAAATAGCTCACAAGGGCTTCAAAGCAGATAATATTTCATTTCAACCCAAAGTCTCAAATTATTATATATGCAATTTGAACATTTCGCCAACCTGTAAACTAGCAAGACATCCAAATAGATTTACAAACTATTCACTATACCAAGTAAACTTTAGCACGACACCTGTTTGTGCTAAACAACGACCATACCTTTGTGTTCAATAAATTCTATTTTTGTACACTAGCTTATAAATTTTATGAAAAAAGTAATACAATTAAATGAAATACGTAAAACGAGCTTGATTCGAATTAATGATATTTTAATCGCTTACTCACATACTTTACCAATGCAATCGTTAAAATAAAATTTAATCTTAAATGGACATAGTAATTAAAAAGTTTATAGGGAATATTTCTAAATTATAATATCTCAATGTCATTTAAATTATTATTAGGAAGAATGGCTATTTTATAGATGGTCAAAAACTTAGAAATTGTTTTCAATGCTGTATTTGAATAATATTTTTTAAAAGAAAATTAATATTATCATAGTTTGCAATGGTCATCTTTCTGCTTTTCTTTTCTTTTTCAGTTTTCACTATTTTATTAATAGTTGGTGATGTTTTATTTTTGAAATAATTTGTTCAACGGTTATGGCAATGGTCTACCATTCATTTTCAAGTTTCACCATCAGTCGCGCCGATCATAAGCAGGCGCTCCCGAGTTGAAAAACAGAGAGAAATGGCACTCAACCCTTTATCGAAATTCCGTATCTTCATTTCTCCGGCGATGGCTGATGTTAATCGCATTAAAAGTATAATGGAAAATACGGCGCCTTCTCCTTCCATTCCTCTCCATTTATGCGGCTGTATCACCGGAGACACCGTTCAAGTCGACGGCGATACTGGAGACTTGCAATTCTCTGTTCAATTTAACGTCCGTAAAAGAGAGAACCGATCCCCCGACCCCTTTAATTTTCCGGATGCAAACATTCCAGAAGTTGAAAATTTTCATGATTCCGTGCAATCGTTGCCTTCTTCACCGTGTTTGACTCCTACTTCTGCTCCTGAGAATCAATATCTTAGTGCGGATGCAGATGCAGAGTCAGGATGTGGCGTTGTGACGAGGCTGAGGAGTGGGGTCTTATCTCCGGTGAAGTATTGTTATCGGGGAATTTATAGTGTTCCCGGTTGCAGTTTGAGTGCACACTCGCAGAAGAAAAGGAAGTCGAATAAGGGCCGAGGGAAAGCCGATAATGTGTTCGACAAAATGCTCAAGAGAAGGTGTTCTCCGATAAGGCCGTGTAATTCGTATGCCTTCTTCCTGATGAAGAACTGGGCCGTAGTTAAGCGTTCTTCGTTTGTTGAAACGAGTAAGAGGTTGAGTAAGCAGTGGTGCAAACTCCCTCGCGATATAAAGAAGGTATTTATGATTTTGTACATGCTATGTTCTTTTTCTGCAACTGAAGATGATTTATTGCACAAACGATTTTAACATCTGTTTGATGATAACTTGGTAATAGGAGTATGAGGAAATGTCTCTGAAGGACAATGCAAGATATAAGAGGCAATGCGTGCTACTAAAGAGCGACGTCGAGCAACAGATGACCTCGGATTTAGTGGCCTTCTCCAATTAAGGTTATGAAAACTTATTCTACTTATCTACTCTTGTGTACAAGCTAAGTCAAAGTGAATTATTTCTATATAAATATATATATATGTGCAATATCATCTTATATTTATAATCCATACTCTTTGTTAATAGTATGTTATAATGTTCCACAAGAATTATACATGCCAATTTCCAAGCAAAAATGTTGAATGAAAGAAGTTCCTTAACTGAAAGGCAATACCTGTAATCTGCCAATGAATAAAGAAAACCGAAAAGAAGATTTTGGATGAACTTATTCACTTGTTGCAACTAGAAAAGGGTTTTTCTGTCACAGTGAAAATGGCTTCTTATAGACATCAAATGGTTCGTTGGCACTAAGCTGTGGTTCCTGCAATTAAGTTTTACGAACTGGTCTCAGTCGGAGTGACAATAGTTTCGTATAGACATTACTTCTGGTGATTTAGGTTATTAAGGATAACTGGAAAAGATATGATCTTAGGGAAGTGTGAATACATACCTGTGTCAGTCCCCCACTTCCCCCAGTCAAGAGCATTGTAAGAAGTGTTGTAACAACACCTCCCCCTGCTCCAAGATCATCATCAGTCTTGCGAATCGTAGACCTCATTGCGCTTAAAATACTCCCGTATGTCATTATCCCTTGAGCTTTTTCAATTGCTTGGATGAACGCGAAGGTCATTGCCCCCGTTGAAGTCACCTTAGATAGAGCCTGTTGAGTTTTCGTCTTGTGTCAACTTTTAATCTAATTATTACACGATATGATTATTGAAAGATGCCAACAGCGTGAAAGAACTTACGGATGTATCAGCAGAGGTTTGATCATCATCACAACCACTGAATGATATAGCTTCTCCACCCCTCGTGCCTTTCCATGCTCCTGTTCTAGGACGATGGTCTTCCCATGCATACCTCCCGCTTCTGCATCAAAATGTACACATTTATGAAATTGAAATTGAAATTGGTATAGTCATATTCAGGGGATGGTTGGTTCATAATTCTTCAGTGATCACAACTTATATCCAGATTAGAGCAATGATCTAATAATGTATCATTCACATTATAATCACTATTTGATGTAGTAAACATTTAGACAGGAAGGGAGAGGGACCTGTCCATTCTACAAAGAAAAGGCAAATCGAGCATGGTGCCACTGTGACACGCGTCTATTATAGCGTGAAGCTTGGCACCAGGGGGAAGAGGGTTCACAAGTGTTGCATTAATTTCATTGTCGACAATCATTCCCTGCGTCTCGAAGTCCACAGGGCATAGCGTTTCGTCAAACCCGTCTATCTCGTCTCCAGTGTAGTTCCTTTGTTGTGACCCATGCCCAGAAAAATGAAACACCAGTGAGTCCCCTGACTGACATCCTTGTACAAGCCAAAACATTGCCATCCGAATGTTGTGCTTTGTTGGAATTCTATATGGATCAGTTTCCTCTTCTGAAAATACGCTTCCACATAAGGGTTTAGATTAGCATGGATTAGGATAAAAAGTGTTTTAATTATTTAGATTCTATATATTTGATTCCTGATGTTATAACAGTGTCATACTGTTGTGGGATCCCCTTTTATCACATGAAAATACAGAAAGGAGATTCATATCTGAATATTTTCCTTGTTAAACGTGTTTAACCATCTTTTCAATTTATTGATATCCAATTTATCAACATAAAAAAGGTAAAGATTCTCTGCAGCTCATCACTGACCTAACACAATGCTTCTTAAAGAAGAGCTAATTTATTTCTGGTGATATGTTATTGCCGATGACCAATTTTGATTAAATGCATCAATCAAAGACAACGGTTCTTGCAGGGAAAAAAAAAAAAAAGATAATGAACGTGGTTGACCTTGTAATAAGTAAATTTCCCTCAAGTTGCCAAGTTGTGACATCAATAGTCAAACCTCAACTCAGATCAAGAATTCAAGATCCACTGCTAGAGAGAGAGAGAGAGAGGATTACCAGTAAGCATGAGAATTGAGGACTCAGAGAACTTGAATTTGTTGACGAGCATATACTTCATACACTTTGCGTCATTGATGCATCCCTTGAGCTCATTCTTGGAGTTCCTATACGAGATCCCTATGATCACCGCTTTCTTCCGGCCGTGGGCGGAAGGCGGCGCGTGGTTGTACGGTGACGGAGCTGGTGGTGGCGCCTGAACCTGGGGCGGCGGCGGAGGGTAGTAATTGTTGTATCCGTTGTAAGAAGAGGTGGTGGGGAGGTGGTTGTAGGCGGGGGGCGGGGCAGGGGGGGCGCTGCGGGGGTCAGCTATGCGGGTAATTGCTTGGCAAATGGCGCACCGGATGGAGGTGGCGCCGGGCGGCAGCTGTAGCGGCGTATGGCAGCTGGAGCAGTTAACTAGCATCAACATTTTCAGAAATGGGTTGCTATACTTTAGGCAGGTGGAAAATTGGTTGATGGAAAACAACGACTGTTTATATAAAAAAAAAGTTTTGTATATATATATATATATATATGTATCAATTTTTTCACGAGGGAGGATGACTTTGGGGAGAAGTGGTCAAAGAAAAATGTGCTTGCTGAGGATATTATAATATGGAAATGACATGGTGGCTTCTTAACACTTACCGCCTATTGGCTAGCTTTTTCTCCCTCTCTCTCTCTCTCTCTCTGTCTTTTGTTTCTGTTTTTATGTTATTATTATGGCTTGATGATGGGATTGATTAGGTCAGTCAAATATCACAATAAATCCGCGTATTATTAAAACAAACTTGAGACATATAATAAATTATGGAATAATTGGTATAATTTTTTTATCAATATTTTTAATTTATTATAAAAATTTATAATTGAATAAAAAAGTTCCGAAATTCCTTTTAACCCCTTTTTGATTCATTAGAGATATTGGCCACAAATATTACACAATTAAATTGTTCCAATACTATCATATTTTTCGAGGATAGATAATAATGTGTTGGGTGGATTTTGGCTATTCTAGAATTCATCCCATCTCAGGTGCATAGTGTAATTTTTATTGATTAGTTCCATAAAACTAATAGATGATCGATATGTATTACTCCCTCAGTCCGTGTCTTTTTTCCATTTTTATTATTTTATGTGAAGAAAATATAATAAAAATTGAAACATAAATAGTAAGTTCACCTAGTGTATAAATATGTCATTTAAAAATAAACTCTATAGTCTATATGTGCCACAGACCCTTACAATAAATTTTAGGAATAAAGATTACTTTAGAGAGATTACAATGCACTTTGACATTTAAATATAAAATTATCGCGTTCAATCAGAAAAATAGAAATAGGAGCTTGATTTTTTGAACATTCGAATTGTGTAAAATTATTGGAATATTCTATTCGATTTTTTCAAAATTTATTTTGTACAAAATTATTTGATTCGATTAAAAAATATTCGATCATATTCGTAATTATTCGCTCCGATTCAAAATTATATATTATAATTCTTTTACCCTCGTAAGGTTTTTTTTTCTCTTTTTCATTTCGTATATTACAAGTCACGACGCCTATAAATTGAAATTTTGGAATCTTACAACTAAAGGTCTGTCATATACTTTTTTGGGGAAATTGGCAAATTATATTTATAATTTATATTAATCTTAGGCTGTGCAGAGTATATACACCTAACAAACAAAGCTTGCCAATATTTCAATGATTCCCATTATATATATATGATGTTTGAAAAAAGAAGATAATTAACTGTAAGAATATATATTGCATATATTCGATAATCAACTTTCCATGTAATTATATTGCCCTAAACCTGCCACCAAATCACATTTTTCAACTTTGGGCCAACAAGTATTCCTCAGACCTCAATTATCCATA
The DNA here is from genome assembly GCA_026898435.1 of Prunella vulgaris. Taxonomy (NCBI): domain Eukaryota; kingdom Viridiplantae; phylum Streptophyta; class Magnoliopsida; order Lamiales; family Lamiaceae; genus Prunella; species Prunella vulgaris. The sequence continues at coordinate 1,473,168 of JAPKLY010000005.1, forward strand.
TGCTCTTCTTACACCAGTATAATTTTTTAATTAATTGTATGTGGTTTTTTTTTATCGGTAATATTAGTTGTTAGTAGTTACAAGTTAGTTCGCCAAGTCTCTCAAACACTCCAAGCCAACTTTATGTCTCCCTCACAATATCTTCAAACCAACCTTATATCTCCCTTAATTCGTTCCCAAAGAAAAATGAACTCAGGTCACCCACTTAAGTGTGGGAGCCCGGTGGCCAGGTGAGCTAAACCATCTGGTTTTTAATTGTATGTGATTTATGTTAGATTTTAAATCTACATTTAGCATTTTATGCAAGTGGCTTGTGATTTTGAGCTAGTTTTGGGAGCCAATATTTCACAATATGTTTCATGTGATGTTAAGAGTTTTGCACATTTTTTATATTAAATTTGGCGATTATTTTACTTTTAAAGTGACATGTAAAACAAATTTCGTGAGAAGATCTCAATGCAATATTTGACTTATATCAAAAATATTTTTGTTCATTATTTTTTCATGAATCTACAATCCATGCAAGTTTCGTCATACCCGACCCAATTTATATCATATATATTAGGAGATTATTTTCATCGATCAATCGACTCTCAGTTCACTCTTCTCTCTTTTCTCTTTGAGATGACCAGAGTCGGAAAGCTAGTGGATAATTGCAATCACGGATATAAAATCTTTGATGAATAGTAAAAATATGTATTTGTTTATGGTGTGGTTCCAATTTATGTTAAATCAAAGTTAAAAGGTTAAATTTTTTAAATTAAAATACTTTACACAATTAAGTAAATGAATTTAAATTGTAAATTTTAAATTGATACTCAAATTCCTTAGTTCAATTACAACCTAAAGCATTGCATTGTTATTGATTGAGAGTTTCACCCTTGGTAGACGGAGTCTTTAGATTGCATGATATTTAACATGCTTGCTTTTGGTTGGTTAGAGCATCACATATTCACATATGAAATGCTACCTCTACTTAAAATAATTGAGAAATAAAGGATTGTGACTTGTGAGTGGGATGGTGTGCCAAGGGAAAGAAAAAGCACCAAGAGTTATCTATAAACTATTTGGATTCCTCCATTTAATATTTTCTCTATTTCCTCCGTTCAATATAAATATCATTTATTATTATAAATTTTATATATATATATATATTTATTTATTAATTATTTTAATTATGTATATATACCCATAATAATAATAATATTTACACTGAATTGAGAAAATATTAAATAGAGGGACCCCATCGATAAAAGTGAGAAAAAGAAAGAAGTGAAAGGAAAAATTAAAGAGAGAATGGTAGTGGAATTCATAGAGTTATTTTTGGAGTAGGTTGCATTAGAGATGTAAGTTAAAATATTTTGGTTGAGTAAATCATCATGTCGATTTTAGTTCAGCTGTTTGTTTTGAATTTGATCATATATAGTGGTGCCGTCTTTGTTGATGAATTTAATAGTTTACAGCCACATGATCATCTTGCTGCTTTAGTTGAAGAATCGTAGCAAGTCTGTAGTTAACTAATTCATCGGAGATAAAGTTTTGTATGAAAATAGTTTATCATGAATCAATTTTAAAGTATCAAATTTTTAAATAGGTGCATCTAAAATTTCATCAGGTGTATTAAATTGCTGAGGTCAATTAAGTTTTATATTAACCTCAATTTTTAATACATCTGATACATATTTTGATACATTTGACCAAATATTTATGCTTTAAAACAATTTCACGATAAGTTTATCATCTATTCATTCATCAATAGTCCTTTTCAAGTTTAATCTATCACAATAATTAGTTTGCTATCTTATTAGTAGATGATTTTTTTTTTTGGGATTATAGTTTTAAAAGCCCAATATGTTGACACCAATTTGATTTTGGTCACAATCAATTGCTCATTTTGATTTTGGTCCTATATATTTAAAAATATTTTGAAATTGGTCCTATTACCTGTGATAGCATGTTGAACAACCAGTCAATGATTATATAGTTATTTGTTTGACTTTTTTATTACAAGTGATATTGATTGTTGACATGGCGAACTAATACAATTGGCTTCAGAATAATCACCAAGGCTCAATAGGTCGCCAGAGCTCGCCCAGGTCCGCGAAGGTCCGTAGCTCAATGGCCGAATCGGGTCAAGGAAGGGGAGCTCGCTAGGGAGCTCGCCCACATGGGGGCAGCTCGCCTGCGCAGCTCACTCAAGGAGCTCGCCTCTGCCCCGTGAGGACCTCGCCGAGGTCCGTCATCACACAGCACCCAGAGACCATACAAGGCACGGAAGCCCACCTCCGAGCTCGCTCCAGAGCTCGCCTCATAGCCTGCTAGATCCCGATGGTTGCACTCTTTTTCCCTCCTTCCGGTTTATCCACAAGGGTGGTTTACGGCGAGGTTTTTAACGAGGCCCATCTAGTCTAAGGCATAGTAGTAGGACAAGGCACGGTATAGGGAGCAGTGTGAGGGATTAAGACGAAGGTGTGGAACCTTCGTCAACACCGAAAGTCAAATAGGCTCGTAAGGTGCCACCTCACTCTCGCACACCTATAAATAAGACCTCTCTTGTACTATTCACACAATTCAATACAATCATAATACATTTCCTACACTTTACTTTCTCTCTCTAAACTATTTACTCTCTCCCTCTACATTACCCAAGAACACAAAACCCTTCGATTATTGTTTGGTAGAATTAATCCGACGTAACTAGCCACATAATAAACACGATTAGTAAATTCTATCAACAATTTG